>NNCF01127612.1:89740-102566 GCA_002313205.1 Laupala kohalensis | reverse complement strand
AACAACTATTGTCCCATCAGCCTTCTTTCTCTTCTTGGCAAACTCTTCGAGCGCCTTGTCCTCACCAAACTTACTCCTCTCCTCGAATCCTCTCATGTTATTCGTCCCACCCAGTTCGGATTGCGGGGCAACAAGTCTGCAGCTTTGCAGACATTGCGACTGGCACACGAAATAGCGCCCATCTTTTCTCGAAGAATTGCCATTCCTGCCATCTTTTTTGACTTTTCTTTCACCTTTTACACTATCCATCGTGATCTACTCCTTCACAAAACCAATTCCTTAGTCCCTCTTGTTTTCCACCACATCCTGCGCAGTTACCTTTCCGGGCGAACCTTTCAGGTTCGTTACGAACGTTCCCTCTCCTCCACTCGCCCCATCTGCGCTGGGGTTCCCGAAGGTAGTGTCTGGGCACCCACTCTGTTCTCCCTCTTTCTTTACGATCTTCCTGACCCTCGGCATGTTTCCGAATTTCCTTACGCTGATGACATCGCGTATGCGGCACGTGCATTCAATCTCCCTCTCGCTATCTCTAACCTTCAATCTTCTACCTCTCGCCTGGAAACTTGGAGTTCCTCTAATGGGCTCACCTTGAACCCCTCCAAGTGCCAGGCAATTATCTTTACTGGCAAACATCTGACCGGCAAAGCCTTCCAGAACCTGCCGTCGCTCAAGGTCAAAGACACCACTGTGACCTGGTCCACAAGTGTCCAGTACCTTGGGGTCACGATGGACAGGAAACTAAGCTGGAAAGATCATGCCAAAACTATACACTCCAAAATGAATAGCACGCTTGCCCGTCTATCTCTCATCTTTAAAAATCGCAGGATCCGGCTTAAGGTGAAATTCCTTATTTACTAAGCGTGTATTCGCAGCCTTGCGCTTTACGCCTGCGAAACATGGGCAACTGCTTCCAGACCTTACCATCTCCGCCTTCACATCATCGAGAACCGGTTCCTGCGGATGGCTGTACGACCGCCTTTACGCACACCCAACTCTTATCTCCGTTCTCTCTCTAAATTAGAACCCATAACTAAATTTATTTTCCATCATGCCCGGAAACACATCCGGAAATCATTTCACGACCCCTCCCCTCACAACACTTTCAGAAAATACTCCCGTCATTTGGCACGCAGAGTCAATCCGACCTCACGCCGAAAATTCCCTTAGATATCCTCAAACTACCTGTTCATGAGTTTTAATCTTCCAAAATTTCTCTTCTTTCGATAATCATTAAATTCTCCTGTGACTCTCTCTTTTTTTCTTTTTTTTTCTCCTTCAAATTTTCAGACCCGCGTCATGCTGCTTCTATCCGTTATACCCCCTATATATTTTTAACCAGATATGAGTACCTAAGTCGCTGGTTTCCAGCGGACATGGTGCTCGCTTTTTTTATGTTTTAGGAGGCCGTGTTAAAAAATTAAACCGTGAGACCATCCACGATGTGCGCCAATATGGTGGAGGCGTGGAACAATAATGCCACTTCCACGAGATGCTGCACTTAGTGTGAATTCTCTGCGACCGGCAGATGTAGAGCAAACCCTCAATCCATATCCTGAGCTCAATTCGAGACCAAGCAGTGGATTTGTCTCACCAAAAGATACTGCTCAAAGACAAACGTTCTTAAGCACACCTCAGTATCCGGTGCCACATATCAGGTCATGTCAATCGACCATACCCTGTCACAATGTACATTGCATCAAAGGGTATCAAAACATTTCGTATTTAATCGTACATAAATTTGCACAAAGATGCAATATTCAAGACCAATTCAGCAACTGTTTACTTTTTACGAAGCAAATGTATGTGAATACTACTCTCTTCCTATGGGCTCTAATGACCTTCGATGTTGACGAGCCCTAAAGCCCCACAAAAAAAATACTCTCTTCCTCTACAAGAGCTTTTGCAAGTATTTTTTATGGAAAACCGTTTTTTTATTGCAGTATGCTCTTTACGTCAATTCTAATATGTATAGTGTGCTGAACAATGCTACAGAATGCACAGGCAGAGCTTCCTCATGTCCATGAATTCAATCTATATGACGAGATACCACAGAAAAACGAATATGTATTCTTCATAGCTTAAAAAAATGTATTTCATGTGAGATAATGTGCAGTGTATTTTATATTTAACGATTACAGTAATTTCTTATGTAACACATTCTTATGTAATTTAATTTCGACGAACTGTTTTACATTCTTTCAAATTTAGATTTTCCTTTGTGGCCTAGTTACACCTTTCATTTTATTGGCAGAATAATTAGTCATGGTGTATCATTCTTATGTTCAGTTGTATTCTCATCGGGGACACGCAGCTCCACGACCAATTGCTTGATGGACTCCAATTCCGTCAATGCAGACGTCCTCCTGTTTCAACGGAACATTGCATAGTATGTACTTCTACACTTCACTTCATTAACATAAAAAATATTATTGTACTTCTATACTGCTCCTGTAATTGATTTTCTCGAAATGAATAACAGTTTTGTATTTCTGTATTTCTTTTGCAATCGAAAAGTGACTCTCTTTAGTTTGTCTTTTCTTAGATGTAACTGTGACCTTTTTAAGAATCGGAATTCTATTTTTCAATCATTATAGACTTTGAAGATATGTCGCAACACTACAATGTCATTGGAATTATCAGTGAAAAATTCGCGTTATCAATGATGGTAGAATGTCAACTTGAAGCAAATTTTTCTTTTCTCATTGTGGTATATCTGGGGTTTCCAACCTTCCTAAAATTAGAGGCAATTATCATTCTATTGGATAAATGTTTTAGAAAAAAAACTAATAAAATTTTATTAAATATTTATTAATTTTAAGATAGGCATTTACAACATGAATTAAAGCGAGTAGATTTTGATGTTAAAAATGTTTCATTCACGACCCCATTAAATTCTGTCATTGTTCTTTTCTGTATTTACCTACTGACTGTACTTTCTGTGGTTAACGTTTACCTGTAGGTTGATTTCACTGGATCAGTGGTCGATTGGAACTTAACGTAAAGCAAAGTGCTCTGGTAGTTACCGTGAGTTGTTGATAGTTTTGTATCATCACTTACTACCACTGCAAGCTGCTTTCTCTCTGCCAATTACTGTCACTCGAAAATATAAAATTATTATAATTTTCCGTATATTATTATAAACAATTTTAAATGGGGTTTGACGATAAATGTCGATATAATCGGGAAACAAGAGAGTTATGGCTAACGATGCCTAGGGGACAATTTTGAATGGCAATATTATTTGCCTCAAAGAGTTTTAAAAAAAAGAAGTGTGCGACAGCATATGTTAATGTAAATTGTCGAAAATACGTTACTTAAAATAGAAGAGTTAAAATACTTCAATTTAAGAAGGAGAAAAATTCATCATCAAATTTAAAGAATTATTTGTTTTGCGCATTTAACAAACACAACAACACGTCGTTAAGTCGTAAAATTTCGACGAATAGTTTAGATTTTACGAGAATTTTAATGAAATGTTGCAGCCANGGCGAACGGGATGGCGCAGTCGGTAGGCGCATGAGCGCGTAAAGCTCAAGCTCCCGGGTTCGAACCCCGGTCCCGTCTCCCATTTTCATTCGACGTAACATGATTAATCTGTTACCTGGCGGTGAGGTTCACCGCAATCTAAGAGATTTCTATTTTTCCTGGGTAAAAGAGAATTTATTTAAGAAAAATCACGCGCAACGCTGGGTAATCATGTATAAATAAAACGTGGTGCAATATGTTTCGAACGTGTAATTCTAAACTTTTATTCATTTATTATTGAACGGTTTACCCGAGGTCTCGTATTCTTATCTGAAACAGTGCGCGTTATTTTGATGTAAGCATTCGCGTAGTGTATTCTTCACATTGAAGTTAAACTGCACATTTTTTGAAAGAAAAAAATTTTTTACTTTTTCTCGGCAGTCTCTTCACTTGTTAGAGATAGGTCCTATATATTGTATAGGACTCGAGTATCAAACTGAAAAATCATTTTAGCATCTTGAAATATTTATTTTAAATGAAGTTGATTAACATTATTATGTGACTTCATATTTTGCAGTTGTTGGTGTTCGACACAGAGACTCCCTCCTGAGCGGCTGGAGATCTTTGCGAAGCAACTCTTCATTTGGGGCGAGTCATCAGATTTCAAGTAATGAAGACGACCTGAAATATCTTGGGAGTCGACTGTGGATTTTGCATCGGTCAAGAATGGGTATGAAAATGCTATTATGTTCTTCCCAATATTTAGTATAGAATGGAAAAGTCACTTGACAGTGATTACGAATTTGTATTATTGAAATAATCTTTATTTGTTATGCCAAAATCTATTTAAATTTAAATTGATCTATTCAAAATTAAATAGATAAATATTTGTATTATTAAAATTTTCCACCATTCTCTCATGACACCATAATATTTGTCAGTTGCTTCTGGGAGCTCAATATATCTTATCGTAAATAAATAATGTTGATTTCAGTCGTTCGTTAATGAGAATAAATTTTCAAATACTGGAGACGTACCCGGGTTTTCTTGGTAAAGAATGGAAAAATACAATATGATTTACTTCCATTGATAAACATACATTCAAAATTACACCAAAATAGAATGAAACTTTGGTACATTGGTACACATATAGTGGGTATTAAAATATGTACTTTTTAAATTTTGCTACATTAAAATGTTTCCAATTTTTTCCTATAATTAAAAAAACTTAGTTTGTTTTATTTCCTCCTAACTTGATTCTGAGAAACGATGGGTTTGTCTACTTACTACTACTTTCTTTATTACTAAACAAGCGAAATATTTTATATTATACAATATCCTTCATTGGATACTTAATGGGAAGGGACTGAGTAGACGCCGCTGAGATCTTTGTAGCTGGAAACGACACTTTGGATCACCAAGTTAGATTTCTCTGATAGTGATGACGTACATTTCTAAAGCAACGTATGGTCGTTAAAAAAATCTTTTAAAAAACTTCTAAAGAAAGTACCAATGCACAAACTAGCACATCATATTAGCTAAAATAGATAAAAGTTTCTTCCCTTCGGAGAACATNCAATGCACAAACTAGCACATCATATTAGCTAAAATAGATAAAAGTTTCTTCCCTTCGGAGAACATTTACTCCATGGCCCGCGATTTTGAAAACATATTCTACCACCTATGCCACGTTAAGATACTATTTCATCGCCTACTTTTTCTAACTTCCACACCACATTGCGGGCTCACTATTGGCACAAACTGTCTTATCTTTGATGATGGGAATTAAAGGCTGCGTATTGACCTTTCTTGTTGAAATGTACCGAGCGAGTTCCAATCTGCAGGTAGCCTAGTCACGTTCACATTTAGCGAGATCAAGTAGTGGTCTCGTCATAATACATTTTTGTAACGTGTCATTGAAATTACGGTTTAAGTTTTATCAATAACCAATAACTTTATTGTCATAGAACATTTACAAATTTATTAACAGCATCAATTTTTAGTTACAATAGCAACAAGTATACACATACATAAGTTTACCAATATATTGTAACGTGGACAAAGTACTCCCCAATGAAAATAAAAAGTTAATTAATTAATCCTCAGAGTTAATGGGTTCCTTGTCTAATCATGGAGAAGACAAGGAACGAGGATTCATTGATGAACAACACAAAACAAGTTGAAATGATAAGATTTATTGATTCTGTTCACTACTTGACATAAAAATAAACATGTATACATTGGCCCAAAACACATCAAAATACAATAACATTCTGCCTCCCCCCCTCATATAGGACAAAATCTAACTAGTACACACATGTAATAGTATAGATACTTAAGTCAAATACATGTCGCATAAACGCGTGCATCAATTTCAAGATGTACTAAAATACTGTCATTTTATTATGATATTTAGTCTGACTGACCTAAATAATGCATCTAATAAACTTGTAACGTCTTTTCACTGTAGCTTAAGAAAATGTTCTATTCACGTTACACCTGGGTGCATCGTCATTGCTTCACATCAGCTTTTGCAGTCGTTTAAGCCTCTCTTCGATTCGCGCCACGTATCGCCGCTCCACACTTTTTATTACGCAACATCTTCATTATATCCGAGTCCTCGGTTCACATACTCTCGCTTCAGCGACACGATTATCCCTTTGAATAAGGAATACTTAACTTTGGTTTGGCGTTCGCTTGAGCAATACTTTTCGGCCGCTCGTAATTAATGGAATTAGTGACCCATTAAATGACCACTCATCATAACATAGTCATAAATAAGATAATATTGCTATTCAACACAATTTTCATCACAAAGATATGGCATGAAGCGCTTTTACACGACATGCCTCTTCCTATCTTATCACCTATAGTAAGCGTTTCATAAAAAAATGTGTACTTGCGAAGTTTGTCANGTTCTCACCATTCTTAAGAGTTGTACAAATCTCTTAAGGATTTTCTACTGAACAATAAACTACTTCCTGACAAACTCCTGTCTGTTCCCTCTCCATCCCCTGGTACCGCGTTCGTTGAAGACTCTCCCTTTGACCACCCTCCGAACGCAAGGTTCAACCGTCCTCTAGACCCAATGCGTTTACAGAAATAATATTTGCCTGAATTTCAATCACTTACACATGGTTATTCTTCCAATTTACCCTAGTTTAATCCAAAGACGCTCAATTACATATTTCTTTACATCATTTGACTAGAAAATGTACCCGGAAGTCATAACGCCGTGATTGTCCTTAATTACTTATATAACTAAAAACTATTCATCAATTAAGCGTTAGAGTATTGGAATATACTTAAATTTCAGGCCATATCTAAAAGAAGAGAATGTCCACGTTGGAGGCGCCAATTATAATATTTTGTAATCAACTTGAGTTTTAAAAGAAAAAAAACAAATGAAGGAGACATATCTAACGCTCACTTACCTGGCCCACGCGGCGTAGTAATGACTGATGCCTAGTTGTCATAGAGCTTAAATTTAAAGATAGGGAAATGGGTTCGGCGGATTCATTGGCGTGAAACACACATTAATCCTTCTGTTTATTAAAATTAACAAAATTACAACAAAACAAATACGTAATTATTATAACTACAAATGCTCCCCTTTACAACATTTCCCCCAAAATAAGAATACAACTACTCACTATCACACATTACAGATCTTAAACTACCACTGAGTTCACACAATTGGTTCTTCTTTGACAGACAACAACGAAAATTGTCCGTTCAAACACTTTGTAGGAGATGTGGGCTCATTGGACATCATAACAGTTTATAAATAATAAAGTTCGTCCAATAGCTGCACAGTTGCAACCAATGAGATTACTTGTATTATTTACCAATTGTCTTCGCAATACAATTAGACACAAGTCAATCATCAAATCACACTATTTTTTAATGGAGAGCCGTCATTGGCTCCATCAAAAATGATTACCTCGGTATTTGCGAATCGACGCCAGACGTCATCGGAAGTACAAGTTGCAGAGGCGGGGCTGTGAAGGTGAGACGTCTTATGGAGTCGTCTCATTGGCGAGTTTAATTACGCCCAGGTGCCCAATCAGGTGCCCTCCAGTCAGTATCTCCCATGAGTCATCACAGACTCCAGCTATGATCCATTCCACGTTTACCGGTATCGATAGTGTCTCGGTTGCTTGATAACTTAATCGATCTTGGACACGAGTGTCCCAAGGTTGCACTTCGTCGTGAATTTAAGCACTACTGATAATTATCATCAGATGCCGAAATTATAACAGTCTAGTAACGACATAAAAACCAACTCCATGAATGTCGATCGGATTTCTCTCCTCACGATCTAAGAGGGTGTCCGCCTCTATCGAAAAATATCGACGATTATCATAGGTCTCTCTAACTCTGATATCTCTGAAATGATCTGCTGTTCTGATCTCCCTCTAGTTCTTTAAGAACACGAGTGTGTTTAAATATCTTTATCCCCTCTTCTCCTACTTCGTAAAATCAGTTTGACTCCGCCCATCGCGTACGTCACGAACTTTTTTATCCAATAATATCTAAAAGTTTCTTTCACGTGATCTCCCACGTTTGGTTATGATTCTTTGACGTCGTCGCCTCAATCAGCTATCTCTGATCGTTCTGTAATCACACGATACCTCGTCTCGTGATGTAGTGTTTTCGCTGAAGGTAGTCTGCATATTCTCAAAAATTGAGGCCACCAATTCTACACAACAGACCCTTCAGTGAGCCAGAAGGCCATCCCTTCTTCGTCACCATCACTACTAATTTTCTAAAATCAGAACCAGAAGCCGTAGACAGCTCGTACGTACGCTCAGCGAAGGTTTACCTCCTTCCCCTTCTTTTTGTTATACATGACAGACTCTTTTAAACTCGTCGAAACATTGGTTCTACTGTGAAGTGTACTATTTTTTCGGTCCCATAATCCCGCGAATCTTTATTTCCTTCAATTTATAATAAAACTCCACAAAAATTGCTAATACGAATTATTTATTATCGGGATCTCTGAATGGTGAACTCATCCTAAGTTCTTCCCCTCATGCAGCTAAGACAGCGCCTTGTAGATGTCAGCTTGGCCCTGAGCCGCACAAACAATCGCATGTATACCAGCAAATGATACTTTGTCTGTTCTCTGTACAGTCATCCTCTGTCGATAAATGGTCAGAGCCAGATGTTCATCTGTAGAACCAGGTTAGACAATTTTTGCTTTGCACGAACCGCAAGAATATCCCCACTCATGGTTATTTATTTTATGTGTTTTGGCAGGTTTCACATAACAATGACTTTGAGCACTAGTCTTCATCAAGGAAATGACCAATTTGCTTACAATCATCCAAGAATTTCTTTTCAAGTGTCCATTTGCCAACTGCTATACTAGAAAGAATCTTCTCATTACGATTCTTATCACAAACCAGATAAGGCACAGTGTGATCAAATAGCTGTGCACAACTAGAGATCATATATACAAATACCCATGTTAAATTTATATCTAAATTTAATAGTAAAACTCGTAATACCTTATTACTTTTAAATTATCAGGCACTTGCGTTAAAATAAAACTTTAACAAGGTACCAAGCGAAGATTAGTCACCACAGTTGAAGTATGAAACGTGCACATAAACATCCAATTTAAGAGAGAGACAAATACAGATTCGTGAAAATATTTCGGTTTTTTAAATATTTTAATAAATTATATGATCATAAATATTTAACATAAACATTCCCCAAAAATAAGATTTATCACAGGTACGAAAACACTGAACAAATTAACTTTCTGTGAACATCCATTTCTCTGCAGATATTCCTAACCAACTGTCACAAGGAAGGTATCAAATGTAATTGTGTTGAGTTCCTAAGTACTCTCTCCTCAAACTTCCAATCCAGATGTAATATTAAGTTTATGACGTTTATTTCCCAAAGTAGAGACAGGTGAAAATCAATGAGATCACTCTTCTGGTCATCATCGTAATATCTGGAAAACATAAGAGTTCAATATGAGTCAACATACATATATTTCTTCATGTATTGAGCAAAGATAATTATCGTGAAAATATTTTCAAACGCGGTGCCTGTATTCAGCAACCTTTCTTTGAAATACACAGATGACAAATAAATGCAAGGAAGATCATTTGACCTTCCGTGTAAGTCCTTGGGAAAATATGGGCAGAACACACTTTATAATGTAAAGTAAGCCACACAATCGGACTGATAAATCTAATTCACATTTTGTCGCCAAAATTATAATGTAACGTATAATAATATACAATTATATACGTGTCCCCTTGGATTCGTCTCTGGTATGAGAGATTACCTCTTATTCTAACTTTTTGAGTCGGGTTAAAATAAGATCTAAACCATTTCAAATAAGACACTAGGAGAGTCCACGCGATATAACTTATAGATAAGTACGTTGTGGTCAACTGTATCAATAGCCTTACAAAAATCTAAATATATGGAATCAACTTGATTTTATTGGCTTACGGCATTCGCTATAAAGTCACTATATGAAACGCTTCTTAGTGCAGAGCTACCCTTTGCAAACTCATGCTGTATGTTAATAATTACCTGAACAAATATATGAGTGAGTTTATTGATTAAAGCTCCTTCAAAAGCTTTTAAAACTCAATATTGGAGCTAATTATTGAGATTGGTTTACAGTTCAGAGCATTATGTATAGGATTTCGACAGATTTATGTATACATTAAATAAAATATTTTTTTCCAAACTATAGACATAATACCTTGTCTTAACGTTCAATTAAATAATAAGTTTAAAGGTATTAAAGGAGGAGATACACACATTTTTACAAATCATGCCAGTAGATCATCAGACAAATATATCCACTATCTTTTAATTGATTAATTATATTAGAAATATCACTATCAGATATCTTATGTCTATTGAGCTATCATATTTGATAGTCACTGATAAATGGAATATTATTTAGAACAATAAGCAGATTCAAACCTAACTGCAAGCACGTTACATATATTACAGGAATTTATGCTTTAAAATTGCTTGAGTTATACAAATTATCACAACTGACAAAAATAATGCTGCAAATGTTACTCGTGGCTAGCAAGATGAGAGGATTTATGAGATAATATTTTATTTCTTAGAAACTTTCTCTTTATGATTGGAACTGGACTAGCAAAATAATGCTTCTTTACCACGATGAGCTCTCCCCTCCGCAAACCCCTTAGGCATTTTCAGGGACCGTTGAGAGTTAGTTTGGCTTTGACATTTGACCACAATGAGAAATCTGCCATCGCAAATATCAGTAACTATTGTCAAGGACATATATCCTTGCAATCCTCCTTCCAGGTCTTATACAAGTTTTCAAAGTTTCAATATAAATACTCTTTAAAAAAATTCTTTTACATACATTTTAACTTATTACACTCTCCGAATTTTTCTTTGAAGAACATGAGTATTTATTGACATTAGAGTTCTTCATAAAACATCGTAGCCTCATGAGATTTCTCACATTTTCGGAAAAGTTAACCTTCCTTCGCTCACTTCTGACATGTAACATGGGCGGGCTCTCCAGTAGTTCACGCACCGGGCTAATTAGTTCACGCACCGGGCTGAACGGAGGCGGGGTTGGGCACCCACCGTCCCTGTCCATTGCCATGGCCGGGTTCCGCATTTCGCTCTGAGGAGGCGACAGCGTCACCGAGCTCGGTGGGCACGAGCGCGCTCTCTCTCGGCGAACCTCGACCCTTTCACAAGCCACCTCGCGCTCCTCGCTGCAGAGCCGGGAACTACGCGTTGAGCGGCGCAGGTTGTATCTTTCCATTTCTCAAACAGTGGGTGCGGGGAAGGGGGGAAGACCGAACCCGAAGCACCTCATACGGCGATCAACACAACCTCGCGCGACGGAAACACGCCACATGGGGCGGTGCCATGTGCTTCGCCACGGTACACAAAATCACAAGAAAACACCGGACTATGTTCTAAAAACACACCGTGCATCCGAGAGTTAACACAAAACACTGTTCACCACCATACAATCGCGGATGGCTCCGATATTAGCGGATTAATCCTCCGCCATGCGGTCAGCCATTGTGTTAAACCAACTACACAGAGCACTTGCACAGAACACACGCAACTTCTCCTCCATGTTCATGCGTGGAGTAAATAAAACCAGTACTCACTGCGTGATAAATGATGTGATGTTGGTGATAGATGATGTGTTGTATAAACAATTACATAGGGCGGCGTGGCGGCCGCGCCGGCCGTAGATGGGAAATCGAAAACACAACTATCGGTAGGACTTATTTAATTCCTTTGCCGCGGCCGGTCATAGTTACTCAAATCGAAAAGTACTCAAAAAAAGTGCAAAAAAGTAAGGAGGAACCAACATGTCCTTCCTCGACAACGACGGATCGCTCAATAACGTCTAGTCGAACCTGCAACACCACTACTACCTCCCTCATTCACAACTTGTTGTGAACTTGAGTTGTTGTACTACCTCCCTCATTCACAACCCCCCGACGCCATTCATCCCGTCCTTTACACCTCGGAGTTCGGTGATCTTCACTGGGTCCCTTGTTCTTATTTACATTTGTCATACTCATACGTGCAACTCATTCACTTACTTTTTCTCTTCTGTCCTATCAATTCACTTCATAATGAATTACACTATTCACTTCATAATGACCCATTAATTTATTTCTTTACTTTTCATATTTCCCCTTTTAAGCAGTAAAACACATTAAAAATTTAATTTAGTATTTATAATTGATTAAACAAAAAATTCTTTTATAATTAATTAATTTACATCATGACGTCTTTGCTCACATTATTCGCTCCAGCTGCGCGAATAAGCGTAATAATCTCCATAGATCATTATGCCCGGCTAAGTAACCCTATTTACTAGTTGACTTATCGACAAATACATTTATTCATGAATGGCCCGCGTGAAATATTAAATTGTTTCTCCCAACACGCTCCTCCTCGCATGTCAGTGTAGTGACTGCTGGACGTAGTGTCACTGTCAGCTCCCATCAGTTAATTATTTAAACAAAAATTATTATAAACAATTACAATTCTAACGCAGGGAAGTATTAGTTCCCTCCTGGTGGCTCCAATCCACGCTACCAAGCGTAGCGACCAACGCTTTTATTCCCTCGACATGGAAATTTAACGCAGAGAGCTGTATTACTCGAGGAAACAAATTCCTACTCTTGATGCCTTCTTCATCACCAACTGAGCTTACGTAAGAACATAAAGCTCTTGCAGCCCCTGCCTCACAGACTATAAACCAGACGCCCCTCTCCCACACTAACGGTGCGTTAACAGCTTTCAGCGCTCCATTGTTCCATGCGCACTACTAGTTCAAAAACCGGCCACCAGGGCGCGT
>NNCF01127612.1:69856-89733 GCA_002313205.1 Laupala kohalensis | reverse complement strand
GATTCCTTGATAGTTTGCAAAACCCGAGGCATGTGTGGATTTTCATTTAACATGTCATCCACGATGTTTGCACCCTGAGACACAGACTGTACTAACTCCTCACTAGAATAAGTAAGTCTGCGTTCATCAGCAGTGTATTCTCTGAATAACATGCTACCATGAAAATGGACATCAGGATCCTCGGTAAGGAGAAGTCTTTTGCAAATATCACAAGAAACTCTACTCAAAACTCTCCTGGCAACATATCCAGCAACATACAAGACACTTGCATTAGCCAAAGAAAAATCGACAGAACTGTTCCCCACAGTTGACAATTGATTAGACTTAGGCTCAGCATCACGTTCGTCGTTGGAAGTGGTGTCATTCACTGATACACTGTCCTGTTGTACAATATGAGCACCACAAATGAATTCCTTAAGATTGCAAAGATGTGCATCATCTGAATCACAGTTTGCTCCATAAGTAATGTCGCAAAATGCTAGTCCATTCATGATGCAAATCTTCAATGCATAAATGAACTGACTCATAGTGGGTTGATAATTACAACCGCAGTGTGATTGAATTAGGCCAAACAAGTTCTCCAATGCATCCTGATAGATAGCACAGGGACTTAAAACCTTAACATTATAAATTTTTACTGACTGGAGTAAATGCCCCATTCCATTCACGGTGGTAATTAGCCCACTTTGAAACGGAAGTGTTCTCACTCGTCTTCTGCCTTCTTTAGGGTAAAATACCCACCCCGTAATCTCTGCCATTGCCTCCTTCCACAAGGCAAAATGTCCCGAAGCATCACCAAAGCCATGTCTAAAACTTGAGGCATCTGCAACACACAATGTTATTATTAACAAAACACCAATATTAATCAGTTTTTACTAAAATCAATGTCCATTACATAATCTAATGAAATAAATAATGAAAGATGACATTTTATGGACAAACAGTATATCTTTTGTGAAAAGAACTCACAACGTTTTAACTTCATTTTAAGTCATTAAACAGCATTAGTTCCAACACAGTAAGCTTATACTTACCAGCACGACCAATCGAGTAGCCATTTAAGCTATCGAATATTTTGTTCACAAAATTCAGATAGCTCGATGTGGCTAATGCTGAGCCTGGACGGATGCCTACAACAAAGGTGAAAAATAATAAATTTCAAGTTATGAAGCATTTCATATAAAATCGAAATTCCAAAGAACACTTACCATAAGACACTGCTCGGTGTATGTGAGCTTTGGTGGTGTAGCTCATAACCTGAGCAGCAAACTTCACCCTCACCTTTTGTTTGTTCGGATTTACATGTGCTTTGGTGAGCTTCGGAACACATCTCATAAAGGATGCATTATCTGCCTCGTGGTAGGAGACAATGTGCAGCCATTCAGCACGACCTCTTGGGAAGATGCCTCCTTCTCCCCCTTCAAGAGGTGAGGGGCATAAAAAAGAGTCAACCTTCTGTCCCTCAAGGTGAAAGAAGGGGTTGGAAGGGGAAGAACCTAATAATTTCAGTGCTGCCCTATTGTTGGAGCCCATATCACAGACAGTAGCGAGGACGATACAGCCAGCGTCCCAACAACGCAGAAGCACTTCCTTTATTAGCACCTGGATATCATTTGAGGACATTCATGAGGCAGAGAAATAGAAAGATACGGGCTGCTTCCATTTCTTCACCAAACAACGAAGCATCAACACTAGGGCATACTTCGCAGGACGCACAGTTCTCCAAGATCCATACTTCGCAGGACGCAATGTCCAAGATCCTCGACACCATCTGTGACGTCCAATTTCTGATTGTACCGCAGGTTCTCTTTGATTGACATTTCGTCAAACATCAAGTAACACATCATTCTCTGACATTGCCTTCATAGATATGTAAAAAACACCCTCATTGATCCCAGCTTGAAGGTTGGCTCCTTGGAGCATACCCGTCAAGGTTCTTGGAGAAGGAAGAAGATTGTTTAAATTAAGGAAGTGATAGGCACGGGGGACCCTCTTATACAAAGAAAGAAAGAAAGAGAATCTTGTCATCGAAAGACCATCTCCTTCCTTTGGGATTTTTGCTTGCANCGCATTAGATAGTACAGATGTAAGCAAGTTACCAGTAGTAGTTCCAAAGATGCCACGTAATGAAGACATCTTCAAATCTTCTTCAAGGTCCTGCTTACCTCTGGCATATCTCTGTTGCAATTTCCTCCTCTTTAATTGCATCTCCTTAGCTTTCCCGTATCGATACAGCAACCTCTTACGAGGAGTCAAGTCACGGTGCCTTGTGGCATCGATCCAGGTCAAGTTAAGAGATGAATCCTTTAAATTACGTACATTCAAATTATCATTTGAACTACGTTATTTACCGGGCCGAGGAGTTCTTACAATATACACGTTTGGATTTACTTAACGGCTCGTCGTTATCAGAAGAATCATCTTTCTTAAATGACATGATATCCTTTTGTTTTAACACACTTAGTTAACGCAGTATCATCTGATTCGAAGTAACTTATCAATGGTTTTGGAGGTTTGGTTACCCTTGAAGTCATCTTGGGTTTTCTGTTTTCTTAGTAGGTCATTTTTTCCATCACTATCAGCATCTGGTTTAAGGCAACACGTTGCAATCGCGGATACTAATGTATTACTGATTATCACTGCTACAATCTTCGAACTCAAAGTGATGAAACACGCGCGACGAAACATTAGGTTGATTCAGTCTGCTAAAAATTTTGCATCACAGTAAATTTCTTACAGGAGACACTCAACAGTACAACTGTTTAAGAATTATTGGATGTTTTAATATTATACAACAACTGAAGTATTGTTAGTAAGATTATTACTATCATACAAATAATACAACAACATACCATTGGGCGTACATAAAACGTGATGTGGTTACCAGAGGAAAATTAAAACATTATCCTTCTCTTAGTTTCCTTCCAAGGTAAGAAAAGTAATCTTATCAATGATACATGACGGGCGAATTTATATTGTAACAAAACAAAAGAAAAGAGGTAATGGTTAATACTAAACCATTAATTAATTAGCTGATATAATTAATTTTTCCTCCGATAACAACCACTGTATTTATGTGGAAAAACCCCACATGTGTGATACATCAGATAGCAAGACGACGAAAAATAGTGTAGTGATTAATGACCCTTAATTAATTAACACATTGATTTATTTAGACATGAACATCCTAATGATGACATCCTAGTTTTATTCTTAAGATCACTTTGAGTTATGCTAGTTAACTCAGACCCCTGCGTTGTGGGCGTCACATGCAGTACAATCTAATTATACTACTAGAATATGATATGTCTTTGAATAAACACACCATCGTAAATTAATAACTAAAACACAATGAATGGAATTTGTGACGGGCGTGGTTCGTGACCATTTATTTAAGAAAACACACACACTTCTGGTATAACCACGCGCAGCATTTACAAATAGAATTGGTTTTAATCAACATCTACTACATTCTTCAAAAGATTTTACTCTACTCTCACTGTTACACTCATGTTCATCGACACTTCCCTGGATTTCCCCCAAAAATTCACACATTAAGATTTTACAATTAATATTCACAGTGATTTGGGTGCACTGAGCAGAGTCCCCAATCATCGTTCTCTCCTAAATTTACGTTACACAATTAATACTGTAATAACAAAGCTAATTAGTTCGTTGCTGATTAAGGAAACATACTGTCTTTTCCATTCAGTCTGTTATGTTGAAGCACACGATTTTTCTTCGTCCGAAGACGAACTGCTCGCTTCTACTTGAACTGGAAGCTACCAGTACTGTACAGTTACCTTGTTTACAAAACATTGGTGAAAGGTAGACTACCTCGAACCAAACTGCATGATCGCCTCGGGTTGAAACTAGGTTCGATGACCTGTGGGCTGTTGACAGCTGCTACCAGTAGATCTCGATTGACCCAGCCTCTTCTCGTAACCCCATTCATTGATGTCTCTGGCTACCGCACCCAGGTTCCATGGCCTAATTAATGTCCTCGGCCGTGCGTTCTGAGTGGCGCACTTCCTACTCTCGCACGAAACTCGTCACGGAGAATCTTTTCAAAAACTGCCATCAATTGTTCACTAACAAAAGCCGCTAGTCATCTGTCCCGATGCTACGATCCTCATTGTTAAAGTCACCGATAACAAAATCAAAAAGTCACAGATTCCATTAATAAAATTCACTTGTTAACAAATTAATTAACAACTGACCGCAATCGAAAATTCTTAAGAGCCGAATTGCTAGCTCACTTAGCTATCACTGCCGAGCATTGTGATCGAATACATCGCCAAATGAATTGGAACGAGAATGATTTCACAAAAAATTTTAAGTGTTCTGAAAAGAACTCGGCGATAATCTCGGAATAAAAACGAGCAATTCTCACGTATAGCAACTATCTCAAGTTACTCTAGTACGTCTTGAAGTACACCTCGTAATAATCATAATTGTTTAAAGTGTTTTGCGCAAGTCATTTTATAAGAAAAATCACTTTTTCTCCACGAAATTTCGAAAATGTTTACGCCCTTCGACGTGTCAAGTGATTTCAGGAGCCTATCATTTTATTTGACCTACTCCACGTGGAATACCTTTGATAGGCTGGAAGGTCGTGACGTACCCTCTACTTTCAACGAATCACGTCGCTCTGTTCAACAACAACTATCTTCGCTTTCTCTTGACGCTACGCCGAGGCCATATGGCTGCCTCGTGCCGAACTGTCAATCGTTCTCACGCCTCCTTTTCTATTATCTGGTATCTTTTTGCCGACCGCCAAAAGAACCCTTGGTTTTGCGAGTCTGAGCTTGTTCAGACAGTCCCTAGGGACTTTCATGCCTTGAAAATACACGCCTTTTTGCCGAATATATTGCGTCGCCCATCCGTTTGTGTGCCGCGCCGCCGTTCTTTGATCAAACGAATTTCTCACCCTCTTCACTCCCAAGATTTTATGATCTGATTTTTCTGCTTTGGGTCCTGTCTCGAAATATCGTAGAAACCGATCCCTTTTGAACCTTAACGTTTTTCCACCCAAGCCATCGGTTCAAACCTTACAAAAGATCCTGGGTAAATTTTGGTTGATTTCTTATTATTTAGATCACGTCTGTCCTTTGTGCGGGCTGCTGCGCTAACCGTCTTTCTTGACATATGGCCGCTTCTGCGCCCATGCCTTTGCTAAATGTTTACAAGGTCGACTCCGTTTAATTTTGACCACGTTCCCAATTATCTTTGTAGTTGCGAGTGCCGCGCAGACGACTGTGTGTAACCGTCTCTCTTTAGAAATAACTTTCATTATGCTTTTCATATATTTTCTGAAAACTAGTGACCTTTCATTCTCACAAATACTACAACTGCAGCCCTCTGTTGGCGCGTCGCGCGGGCGGTTGGGGACGACCTGCCCACGCCGCATCCTTCATCGGCCTGATTTTCATACGGTTTTCCTGTTCAACACTTCTCGAAAGTGTTCTTCCCATCTGCTGATCTGGTCGCTTTGGGATGTTAGCAGTTTCCCTTCCTTATCTTTGATCGGTTTTCTAGTACTGGTCTTTTTGTTTGATAATATTGTAGTAACTCTGTAAAGTTCTTTAATATCTCCACGGCGAGCTGTCTCTCCTGCCCTTGTGACCTGTTCATCAATCCAAGCTCTCTGATCTCTCCTTACCAATTTCTTAACCATCCGGTTAGAATTTCTACATTCCAGGTTGCATTTGGTCTTTTGCATCCTGGTCTTGCATTGGTTCAGTTTTTTTGTTTCAGGTGTGTCCTTTTGTCTATTTCTTTCCATACTTCCTCTGACATCCATTCTTTCCTTTCATAATGTTGAAGCCCAATTATGCTTTCACTGGTGTCTGTCAAAATATCCTTAATTTCCCCCCATGTTCATCAATACTATCCTCTTCCACCTGTAACATTTGAAATCTATTTTTCAGCTCTAATTGAAATTAATCTTGAATTTGTGTCTGTTTAAGCTTGTCTAGATCCAGTTTCCGTGTCTTCTTTTCATACGTGAAAGATGCTGCCGCTACTATTCTCAGTCGAAATTCCGCTAACATCAGATGGTGGTCACTTCCCACATCAGCGTCCGTCTTATTTCTCACATCATGCAGTGATATTCTAAATCGCCTACTTATTGCAATATGGTCTATTTGATTTTCTGTGTAGAGGTCTGTGAGATCCAGGGAACTTTAAGACATTTTGTGTGAGGATAGATTGAGCCTCCGATCACAAGATCATGTTCGGAACACAAATTCTTGAAAACTTCACCATTTTCATTTCCTTGGCCTAACCCGTGTTTCCCCATTATATGTTCCAGACCCTCGTTTTCAGCACCAATTTGGGCATTAAGATCTCCCATTACAATAATTATATCTCTTTTAAAAATATTTTTGATAGTATTCCTCAGGGAGACAAAACTGTTATTTCACCTCTAATTCTGTTGTTTCTGTTGGTGCGTACACTTGGATAACAGTCACCTTTCTTATAGATGTATTGAAACGTGCTGTAAGAATTGTCAGATATTGGAAACCATTCTATGACGCTTTGCTTTGTCTGTTTAGTCATAAGTAGGCCAACTCCGGCACGATGTTGTGCATCTTGTCCCACTTTCCCGGAATATATGAACGACCCACCTTCACTAGTTGATTTTTCACCATACCCCTCTTAGACCAAGGATATCAAGTTTATATTCGAACATCACCCTCTCCACTTGCCTTAGTTTGCTTATTTCTGTTAGTGATCTTACGTTCCAAAAGCCTATTCTCGTTTCTGTGCAGAAGGATATTAATGTATAGTTTTTATGCTACTAATATTTTTACCAACAATTCATAAGGAATTCATAGTGTATAATTATAATTCAGTAAGCAGTTCTATTGTTGATTGTCTTATACGAGATTTTCCGTCTTGTATATTTTTAGAATTTGATTTATTTTGCCAACAGATGCAGATCACAATGCTAAGGATAGCACAAACTTGTGCAAAGGGACCGCGAATAACATTTGTAGCGGAGCTACATAAGAAATAAACCCCTAACCAGATGTGCAATGGGCAACTAGTGCTATTTATAAACAATTTAATAAACATTTGTCAATAGTAAAAAATTAACAGCATTCCAGAACTATCCTTGACAGACGAATGCTACTACAATGAACTAAATTAATATAAACGTGACAAATGAATAAATAGCAAACATTCCACCAATCATAATGCTATATATAAAATCAGGTGAATGTAGATGTGCAAGACGAAGAAGAAACACTTCGCTCTCTGACGCCAACAGCGAACTCACTTCGCTCTCGCCATGTTAAAAGAGTACGCACATGCGATATAATTTATCTAACTGTTATTAATTACGACTATTACAATGCGATTCAGAGGTAACTAAACGTTTATAAATATTATTAAATTCAATGAAACAACTCAAGTCGAACTTTGTAACAATTTCAGGTTTTGTGAATTAGTGATTTAAACTATGTGATAATAAACTAATTTGGAAAGCAGCAACAGAGTATCACATCACTTGTTTCAAGGTAGATTTTTCCATTGAGTTGTATGAATCATGATTGAAAACAGATTTTACTTTTTTGGACGGGTAGGGCGTGTGTTTCGCCGATTGTCAGTGATTTAAACAATTGGCGGTTACTGTTGCATTAAGCCGAGAGTGTACTGTATACATACACGAATACGTAATTGCACAAATTAAACCATGTATTTAATTAAATTAATCATAATGAACGTTGGGTTTTCGTGAAATGAAGGGTACGGAAGCATTTTGTGTTCGCATTCCCTGGAGAATTCAACCCCATCTGAAGAGGAAAGCAACTGTGATAAGAGCTGCTCCTTCCCCCTCGCTTCCCTTCGTGCAAATCGCCCATTTTGCCTCTTCGTAGACGAGATCCATTTGTCACAAGTTGAAGTGCAGTCGCTTTCTCTTAATGAGCGCCATCTTTGCTTCTTCACCTTCGAACTCCTCCTTCGCTTCGTGACGAATCCTTAATAGTTTAAATCACTAATTCACAAAACCTGAAATTGTTACAAAGTTCGACTTGAGTTGTTTCATTGAATTTAATAATATTTATAAACGTTTAGTTACCTCTGAATCGCATTGTAATAGTCGTAATTAATAACAGTTAGATAAATTATATCGCATGTGCGTACTCTTTTAACATGGCGAGAGCGAAGTGAGTTCGCTGTTGGCGTCAGAGAGCGAAGTGTTTCTTCTTCGTCTTGCACATCTACATTCACCTGATTTTATATATAACATTATGATTGGTGGAATGTTTGCTATTTATTCATTTGTCACGTTTATATTAATTTAGTTCATTGTAGTAGCATTCGTCTGTCAAGGATAGTTCTGGAATGCTGTTAATTTTTTACTATTGACAAATGTTTATTAAATTGTTTATAAATAGCACTAGTTGCCCATTGCACATCTGGTTAGGGGTTTATTTCTTATGTAGCTCCGCTACAAATGTTATTCGCGGTCCCTTTGCACAAGTTTGTGCTATCCTTAGCATTGTGATCTGCATCTGTTGGCAAAATAAATCAAATTCTAAAAATATACAAGACGGAAAATCTCGTATAAGACAATCAACAATAGAACTGCTTACTGAATTATAATTATACACTATGAATTCCTTATGAATTGTTGGTAAAAATATTAGTAGCATAAAAACTATACATTAATATCCTTCTGCACAGAAATGAAATATTTTCGTCATGTCGGTACTTGAGTCTTTGGGCTTAGCTGCTAGGGGTTTGTTAGGAGCTGCAGAGGCAGAACTTGCTTTCTTCACAGTGGTCTCTTTCTTCTCCTTTGATTCCTTTGTACCAGGTACTGCCACCGCGGCAGCTGTAGCAACTGCAGCGACTGTGACACCTGCCACTGCTGCAGCCACAGCATCTCCACCATCTGTAGGTGGTTCCGTAATCTGCTTTTCTGAAGAAATATCAGTCGCTTCCAAACCACTAAAGCACCTCTGGTACTCTGGTTTCCAACAGCATCCGACGACTTTGCTCCTGCCATGAGACACTGCTCTGCTACAGACAGCTTCTCAATGACTTGCTCAGAGTTACCACGTTTACTTGTGAGTCGGGGTGGTTCTGCATTCTGGTTCAGTTGGAGGAGTGCGAGTAGACTGCGTAACATCTGGTTGAATCATTCCGGACGGTGTTACCAGCTCATTCTCAATAGCAACATTAGGAAGTCCCAGATGCTCAGAAAGCACAGGCGATTCTGAAGGGAAGTAATCAGAAAATGATTTTTCGTGCATTGGGTTAGCCAAATCTGATGCAGGAGACTTTTCAACACAAACTTGTTCTTCAACTGCACCGAACGGAACTTGTGCGGTATCTGAACCACCAAACATATCAAAATGAAACCAGACATCCTCCTCTTGGTGTCTTTGCAGGGTACATAAAGTTGATCTCCTTTTACACTTTCCTTAACTATGATTTTAAAATGAAAACAAGACATCCTTTATGATTTTAACTATTCAACTCTACTTACACGACGCGCATATATGTTAATGGTAATCGTTCTATTTGGCATAAACAATGACCAAACCAAATTTCCAAGTTAACGACAAAATTCACTTGTTTCCTCTTGGACGTTTGCCAAAACGCTTGCCTTGATCGGACACATTGGAGTATGATCTTCTATTTTACGGCGTCCTCTTTCACTTTCCCGAGTGGCTTCCTTCAAGTTCTCAGACTGCGATGGCAAATGACTACCATACAACAAGTAGCACTTCACATTCTCATTATTTGGTTTTGAAAATAACTGTTGTGCGTTTCCAGATTGTTCTTGCATTTCAATTCCACATTTTAAATCCGTAAATTCAAGTTAGATTCGTTGTTGTCACTCAACATAACTTCTTAGCTAGAAGAAAAAAATACTAACTTCTACACAGTGAGGGCAACACATCACTTCTACAACAATCATTTTTGAACAAAACATGGAACTGTACGTGGGAGCAGTAGTCTATAATCTAAGTGTTTCCATCGACAGTCTGCACGCGAAAAGTACACACTGTGTCAAGTAACAAATATATTATTTAAAGGAAAAGAATAATTTAAGAAACAATATTTACAAGACAATCTTCTTCAGAAGAATTAAGATTAACTGAATATACTACTGTTACACTCTTTAATGCATTATTAGAAATGTTCTCCTTAAGCGCTATAAAAATGCCTGTTATCAATGACATTGAGCATAACCTGTAATAAATACCGGTTCGTAACCTTTACCATATGAATAAGATATTCATAGAAAGTGCTAAGTTAGAAATAATCTATATACAGAACAGAAAAATTGATGTATGTCATTACAAACACTCCTTATTTCTGTCGATAAGCATAAAGAAAATAATCACAATTTGAGGATTTAACATTTTACCCCTAGTCTACAACTTTTACATGCGACAAATAAGCATGCAATCACATTTTACAGTATGATTAACACGTTTAAATAGGGAAACGGTTTATGCTACCAAATGAACTTTTAATCTACACTAACCAAACTGCAGAGCAGCGAAGCAGGTCCTTACTCTATTGTAGACAGCTTCAGAATTGTGCGCTTCTGTCAGCCATGCGTTCGACTCGATACTACGAATAAAAAGGAGTACGTTACCTCAGGNGCGCTTCTGTCAGCCATGCGTTCGACTCGATACTACGAATAAAAAGGAGTACGTTACCTCAGAAACACTCGCTTCAAAAGTTGCATCATGAACGCCATTTAATAACATAGGAAATTAATTCTTTACAAATATTACTACCAAAGAAAATAACATATCACACAATTTCGATTGCTCTGATGGATGTCACTCCTGTACTTTTGAACCCATATTGCACTTGTATTTCGATAATCTGAATAATCATATATCCAGAATACTTGTTACTGCATCCTGGAGCCACATAGTAACGTGTTTTTGTCCTTTACGGTACTTCCATCACACAAAATCCACACGTACGATTCAAGGAACATACACAAATCGTCTCGCGAAAGACGTAAAAAGGCCGGGGCTGCAAAGAGTTATGGCAGCGCGTCCAGACCTTGTTATATTGACCTTAAATGAAAGAAACTCCGCAGAACGTTACTCTGCTATCAGCCTTCTTTCCTTTTTAAGGGTACTTCCGAGTTTCCACACGAACTTTATTAATTTCAATCAATTTTTGATTTAAAGTAAATTTCTTGAAGTTCCAGTACCTGAACTTGTTCGTTTCGTTTACTCGTCACGTTTAGCAAATCTTTTCTTTGTGCCTTTCTCAGAACATTAGCTGTTTGTCTTTCTTAATGGGACTTACATCCCAAGTGTCCCGATTGAGTAATGGCAAATGATCCCCGCACTTCATTCGCGGCTACAGAGCCGCTTGTTACTCGCATCACTGGCGTCGCGATGCAGAGGAAGACTGCAATTCAGACTCTGTAGACGACAAGTTTCCACAGGCTGAAAACAATCAGATCATAGAGCACAAAACGCTCGAAAACACGCTCGATTCCTCTCTCTCGGAAATACAGCCACACCACTCAAAACTTCGACTATAACAATGTCTCCCCTTTTTCATACTTTTTTAATTAAACAAGCTCTTATCATTCTTCTGGTTCTCTTCCCATATCTAAGTAGTATAAAGATGCGTCCTAAACTCGCCATAAATGTTTTTGTTTAAGCGTTACCTTCGAAAAAAAACCGAAAAGATCTCCATGATTGTGCTAGAGATCATCTTGAGTTTCGCCATTTTACATCAGCAATTCTTAACAGAGAACTCTAAACCGGATAAGTTTAAGCCTCTAAACAGCAACAAGCACCTGAACGATGATCTAGGTGTCAGTCCGCGGAAGAATCGGGTGTGAAGCCCCAATGTTTTCGCCGGCTCTCGGCACATGTCTGATAAACTGGGTGTCTACTGGATCGTTTTCGGTTTATAAGTCGGGGCTGCTTTGCTAGTGCCGCGTCCATAAAAGGAACCACGCTCCGCGTTATGATTTTAAAAGAGGATTGTGTCTTTGGTTAATTCCAAACCAAAGTGCTTTCATCCGCGTCGATGGAGACGGCCGCCCAGCTGTGTTTCAGCTGGATAGTCACCATTCTCAACTGAGGACTCCAGTGGAGTTGGAAGGGGTTTAGTGCCTACAACCTTCAGAAATAAATGTTCGGTGATTTGTGAGGGCGCTCTGAAACAAAATTTCCCTCACGTCGTCGCTCACCTTTGTGTTTGGAGATCGTACAGACCTGAGCTATATCTCGCGATACTTATATTGAGTTCGGTTGAAATCTTACTATCAACTCTTCCTTAATGCTCTTGTTTCTTTTAGTCTTTTCTTAGATATAAAGAAATCAATCATTTTTTTCTATTTTGAAGATTCAGTTATTTAATAAGGACTATTCTACATCGGTCTCGATGTTTGTCAGTGTAACGAAATATCTTACGCCTTTGTGTAGGGAATGGTACAGAAATATTGTAATAAGTTTCAAAATTTATCTTTTTTCGAAAGAACTTAAATAACCATGATTCACTAGTTCTTACAACCTGGAGAGACAAATTTAATTTGTGATGAGACTGTGGAAAAGCACATTGAAAATTTTTCGGAGATTTTCTATTACTCTCTCTCCTTTTTGCTACTCTTTCTTTCTGGCGTCGCTGCCTGAAGAATATTGAAGCGTGTTTTGTGATGCAAGAGATGCTGCTGAACGTAATGTTAGAGGGTCCGCCAGTACGTTTCGAAATATCTTCTCCAGAGATTCTTAGTTTATCAATTGTATCAGAGCGACAATGCATATTTTTTGTTTTATATTCATTGTTAACGATTTAAACTATTAATTCCGCAAAGGAGGAGATTCCTGCAGTGATCGTTATCTCCTATAGTATTTTTCTTTCGATGTTTGCCAACCTGGTTGTTCTTCCACTTGTTTCGCAAACAAAAAAATCTGTACGTCGTATTTTGAGGTCTCTACAAATAATGTTGCTTACACGGATACCATTTATAATACTACAATTTAGCTGAAAACACGCACCTTAAAATATGTCTTCACATACACTGAAAATGAAAAAGTTTCATCCTGTTTAATAGAATCAAGTACGGAAGAAGGTTCTCGTTGCTCATCGGAGCAGACGCGGCAAATAGTAATAAGAAGTCTTTGACTTTCTATTCCCTTGCAGGATCCCATGAGAGAAATGACATAAGTATTGTGTCATTTAAGGATTATCTATACGAGAGTGTAATGGACTCTCTCAAGAGGATTCTTCGTCACAGATATCCCTTTCACCATACTATTTCGTGAATTCCGCTTTTCGGAGTTTTCTCGACGTAAAATGAAGATCACATTATCACACACTTCATTTACAAGGATTGTTATCCATCCTTTTAAAGTGCAATAATTCTAGACAATGTCCCAACTGAAGAAATAGTTTTTATATCTAATCAAATTACTGCCCCGGAGTGGTTGTCTCTAATCACACTTCGCTTCCATTGGTGGTATTTGACGAAACGCTCGTCAGTTCTAAACCAATCATCATTCTTGCTTTTGGAAAATTTCCAGACTCAAGGCTCCGATTTTTTTCCACACATCCCCTCGGTGATTTTAACCAGACATCCTTTCCCTTTATTAACAATGTGGTACTTGAATTTTGACAACCTTAGCAATCTTGTATATCGAACAAGTTTTTCTATCCCCCCTGGAGTCTCTACCCTTCTCGAAGCTAGCGACCACGCGCGTCCCAGTTTTATTACCCTACTAGCACGTGCAGCCTTTATTGTTTGTGCGCTCACAAAAAAAACTCCTTCCTTCTTTCTAGTATTTTCTCATGACCTTTCGAAGCAACTGCGCACCCGATCCTCGTATGTCACCGATAACTGACCTCCCTCGTTCAAAAAATACTGAGACCCTTCTTGTCCCTTCTTTATATGAATTTCATCTACACCACTGCTTCTGGCAGACGTAAATGCGAAGGACGCTATCCTCCTTCCACTTGGCACATTTACAACCCCTTGCTCTTCAGAACAAGGAGGCTCCCTCAGCCCCTCGCCACAAGGCCTCACGCCTTCCCTTTCCAAACTACCCTTCACTGAAGGTCGCGGTAAAATTCCGCTAGCTTACAAACATTTTTATTCATCAATTAACCCGATAACTTTAATTAATTGTGAGAAAGAAATCATTTCTTACAGTATGAATTACAATAATATCCAAAACCTCACGTGCACGGTTTTTAATTTTACGTCGGATAGCAATTACCTCTAATCTCCTATCTCGACTCTCCATATGAGCTCAACTTCGTTGCCGTTTGACCGAAGTGAGGGTTATCAATTCTCATTTTAAAGAATTAACACGATGTTTCATTACCTAAGGAACTCGAGTCTAATTGTACGAAACGGCTATTGAAGCTGCTTCTCTAACAACTCGTGATTTACTTCGTCATTACTCACAAACAAACAACGGATCATCATCTCCATATCTGGAATCCGCAGTTTCGATCGCATTTACCGGTTCATTTCTGCAAATTCTCGCAAAATGATTCCGTTTGTTGAAGAGGACGTAATTGGAAATAAGCGTCCTGACTGAGTAATTGGGGAGAAAGTGATTCTGAGCCGACATCAAAATTCTCAATGTGTTGGGGAAGAATTGTGAATCAACCTGCGTATCTAAAAGATTTCAGTATCAAAATGACATTCATGTTCTTGGTGTTCTTAAATATGTTCTCATTCTTCTGTATCGAAGGAAAAGTTGCTTTTGAGAAAAAGATACAGCGATACCAAATGAATTATCGGATCTATTCTGTCATCGTGAAGTCTCCGCTCAGTCCCGATTCCATTCAATGTATCACGCATTTCAGTTGACGTATTGATTGTTTTTATAACACACAAAAAAGCACAAACTCGGTCATTTAGGCAATAAACAATACCGACTGATTGCACTTTCTATCTGACACAGTTTGATGTTTAAGTATCAGTATCCCACTGAAACATTCCAGTAAAAAGAAATGACAATTTCTAGTAGAAAACAGATAAAGTGAAATGAAGAGGAAGGGTTACAGAGGAACCCAAACGAACGCAACTCCTTACATTAAGTGCTTGATAATGTTTACTCATTTCAATTTTCTCTCGTGTAAAATCCTGCTAGCAAGTTTCGTGTTTTGAATCCTAAAAATGTTGAGTAAAATCGATTCAAATATCCTTTATGATTAATCAGTAAAATCGATTTCACCGACGTTGGAAATAATTTACTAAGTACTGAGTTCTTACTGTACAAGTGTATTTTCATGGTCACCCAGTTCGCACTCCTATTTATGGTGAAATTGGAAAGGGTGCATACTTACAACCAAGTCATGTTATATAGATAGTCCGTGTATTTGAGCAGGTTCTTTTTTAGAAAATGTATATTTAATCCTGTTAAGAATGGAAGACATGTATGAATAATTCTTGAGCAAAAATGTTATCTGCTAATGAGTAGCATATCTACATCTAATGGAGCGCCGGGTGGAAGTCTTTTAGAAGGTCCCAACTTCTTTTGTTTGGTAGCAAAAAGTTCATATCGATTGTACCTGTGTTTAAAACGAAAAAAAAGAAATTTAAATTTGAGATTTGTTTCATACCAATCTCGACTTTTCTTTATTTCACTGTTATGAAAAAAGTTTAAGTCAATTTGGGTTCAAATTTACGTGTTTTTTGCCGAAACATTAAGGTTTCTCACACACCCTAGATGGGCTAGTGCTGATGATAAATGTTAAAAATACACTAGTTCTTCATCAATTTGATATTCTCCTTTGAGGAATCATTAATTTCTGTGAACAAAAGATGTGATGAGAGAGACCATATCGACGTTGCTTGCCTCCGTCACTACTGCGTTCTCCAGTGATGGCACTGTTGACGAAACTAAGAGACGTGGGTTCAAGAACAAATAACATGTCGTCAAATGACTCAATGAAGCCTCTCATTAAATAATTGGAGTTTTCTGTATTGTACTTCCAGAGATAAATGCTGAAAATGTATCATGTTTGTGACATATTTCTTTCGTTTCGTTTGTGTTGTGTACGTCTCAGTGTCATTTCTTGTAAGTGAAGTATGTTACTTGTATTATTTATCTGATATGTGATTCGTAATGGAGGGTTCAGAGCACAAGGGAACCAAGTCTGTCTCATCTTATTTTGAGTTATTGGTTCTTTAGTTTTATTTTGCACAATCAATTCTGATGTGATCCGAGAAATCTGGTGAACTAACGTTGTACAAATCAGATGAACTAATGACTTGGATATTTGTATCACCGAATGATATTACTTTACGCCTCTCGACAAGAAATACATTAAAATGGCAGAAAAAAAGGATTTGATTCTTCAATGCACTAAGCCCCCATGTTGTTGCATACATTTTTAGAAAATTAAGATACGTGAAACGTTCTGAAATGGTCTTTTGCTAAATGTTGTTCACAATAAAAGAAAAAATGTAATTTCATATTGTCTTCATACCTGATAAATGTAATTTGTTTATGCTCATGAAAATAGTGTAAATTGCATTTGCTTCGTGAAACTTGCATGTGATTTTGGGTCAAAATTTGTGTTTTCTCCTGTTCTTCTCTTATAAATATTTATAAGGTGTTGTATTGGATAATATTGTTAAATAAATTGCAATACATTTATATTTTCTTTTATATTAACCTTGTTGTACTTGATTCTTTAGTTGATGTAGAAACAGTAAAAAATATGTGGATGTCAATCGAAGATCAAACAAAATATTAATATTAGTATTTTAGTGTTACTGATATCATTTGAGATAGTTTTAAAAAATACATTTTTGAAGGTACCTGCAAAAGAAATTTAAATAAGTAAACTGTCATTAAGAAATGTAAAACTAATTATAATAAACGACAAAACAGTGGTTCAAAACCATTGCATGAGATGTTTCATAATTTAAAAATCTTCTCAGTTGTAAAATGAAATTACACAATATTTCTACATTTTTTATTTAAATAGAATCACATCTGTTCAATGAACACATTTTCAAAATTAGTAAAACATGTAAAGTTAGAGCGATGGTGTCTATGATGCACTCGCAGAGAGTTAAAAACAATACGAGTTATTAAAACAAATATGAATTAAGCTATTTTCAACTTCAAATGTGTTCTAAATTTGAAGTCATTAAATTCATAGAGAACAGCATTTTTAAAGATAATCAAAACTTTGAAAATTAAAAAAAAATTGAGAACAAGCAATTGAAAGATCATATATTAAACGTTTTATTACCGCTGGTCAACATTATGAGCAAAAAGACAAGCACTTTTCCTCCAAATTACAATACTGAAATCTCATCACATAAAACTCAACATAACACTCCTTAAATAAAGGTTTTAAACAATCTTCTTAAAATCAGGAAATTTTGGAAATAAAGCAAATTTTCTTTCTAAAATTTTGCGAAATGTTATAAATATATAAGGGTTAAGTACATTGTCTTTATCTTACAAATACTAATTACACGTTTGCAAAGGAAGAACATAAAATATCAAGATCGGTATCTCCGGTGTTTTCAATCCTTGAAAATCTGAAGAACAAAAAAGAAAACGACACGACTTGATGGTGAGTGAGAAAGTGGTACTTTTTTTCTTTATATTGTTGTATTTGTGAATGGGGAAATGTAACGTGCTATTGAAGCTTATGTACATGGAGCGCTAGGAGGTGGGTGGTAGGCTATTGTTAGTAGGTGGGACGGTTAGCAGAAGTAGCTAGTAATACTTACAGTTACTGATACTACCAGGAGTAGGGTAGAGGAAGGAGGGTTGGCTTTTCAGTAGTTACAGCTATATGAATTGGGACATTAATATGAAAAGCTACAAATTTCCTGGCCCCGGGATGAGCGACAACACTACCTCTTGCGCCACCGCTGGGGCTCTAGTGGCACTTGGCCGCTGTGTGAGAGATGGTAAGTCATAATAGCAACAGGGATGGCCACTGTTGAGTGCAGCACCACTGTCATTTGACTCTCACGGGTTTGGGGAATATAAATATTCCCTACCTCAAGGAAAATGCATGAAAACAATTGAATTCCAAATAGCAGTTGAAGTTTTTATATTCTGATAATAATTTATTTTCATTTTTTCTTCACATTATTTCATTTAATGTATCACTCATTTTTTAGGAAAACTCCATTGGTTCTCCGAGCACAGAACAATATTCTATAAATATTATCCGAGTTATATTCTATGAATCAGTGTTACTAAATTCTTTATTACTTTTAATACTTATATGTCTGATGTAAAATTGTCATGTAAGATGTTGCAAAAAACAAGAAAATGTAAACTGATAATTGCACCTACTCTTACCCTATTTTTATGTATTTCTGAGTTGCAAATCGGCATTCTGAACCACATTCAGGAATTACTCCAACTCAACGCACTCTAGGAACTCTGGAAGAAGATAATTACTGTGTCATTAATATGGTAAGAAAATAGGTAAGTAGTGCATTTTGTGGTCTGATTTCAAGATGTTGACTTCTGTTCATTGGAGGTATGAAGCAAGTGTTGATGTAATAATTTCCATGAAAAGTGTGATTCTTGCAGCAGAAATTTACTCCTTGAAAATCATTATCGTGCCATTCATGTTATCAGAGAGATATAACTATAATTGAGAAACTTCAATAAAAGATCATTAACCTTGTAATTGGAGTAAAAAGATAATCACACGTACACACATAATACGTATTACATGTACACAAGTGTAAACGTTCCTTTGGCCAGCTTTTAAATTTAGCGGTACGCAATCCTGGCAAGTAGCATACTCTGTGGCTAGTCTGCAGTACTACCGCGACGTGTTTAATAATAATAATAATAATAATAATCGGTCATTAGCCGCATTAAGTGAACGGTTACGACGATACTCGAAATGCGATAGGAGAAATAACTGTTTTGGAAAGATAATTTATAGACTGATTATAATAAATCAGTGTTACTTTATTTTATTGTGCAAAGAAACATAATATGACTTTTCAACATTTATTATTTGTACATGACATATCTCTTGTCTCATTTATATGTGGAAGTTTTCTTTCATTGAATGGGTAATTGTTTCATGATCTGGTGAAAATGACTTAAGAGGGGGTCGGACTCAGTTGAAGGGGCGGTTGGCAACACAGCTCTTTTACATAGGCGAAAACTAAAAGTCGATGTTTATCCGGTTGAATTAGACAAATATCGCAAATAAGTCAAAGTCATTACAAAGTCATTGATACGACATTCCTATTTAACAGGGAAACTACCATTACAGTTTATTATTTTCTCTTTAATTACAATAATATGAACTTCAATTTCCCATATAAGAATACGTGAGTTTTGCCCATTTGATTCATGAAGCTGACAATCACTGCGCCGTTCGATTGTTTTGAAATAAAAGAAGTATTAAATTTTATTAGTTAACCTTCGTATTCGCTTTTAAGAAATTAAAATATTCCGTTTAGAAACCAGTAAAACATCTTTTTTTAACTTACGTAACAAAGCTATCGCCGACCCTTCTAGCAGTTTANATGCCAACGTCGAAGACGCAGTAGTGGGGGCAGAAGGAGGCGGGCAAGGCGTAAAGCAATTGGAATCTTCCACAACACAAGGACCTAAGCCCCAGAGCTCGAGAAGCGGTGAGTGGAGTTGGGGTAACTTTTGCCATCTGCCTCGAAAGACATAGTTTTGGCTTGTGTCCTTTGCCTTCGCGAATACTATTATCTTTTGAAAAGGGTGCAATGTTGGTGTTCGGAGTTAGCTTAGGACTATGATTCTTGCAAGTGGTATTCAAGTGCAATGAAATCAGTCTAGCATTATATAATTTATTATATAATATAATAATATACATAATGGAGCGTATAGGCAGGAAGATGAAGGAAGGTTGGGAAATAATACTATGTATATATA
>NNCF01127612.1:48632-65502 GCA_002313205.1 Laupala kohalensis | reverse complement strand
TATTTTTATTATTTTATTATTGTCATCTTATGTACATTTATATTTTCCAGTGTATGTTACTGACGATGGTTGCTATGCAGCCGAAAAAGCTTTCTAATACCAATAATAAAAAAATGAGCAACATAGAAACGACTTTTAATTTATCATACTATAATATAAACAAAAAGTATTGAGGCATCAGTCACTAATGGATAATATTCTAATTCTTATTTTGATCACTTCTAAGAATTTCAATGACTTAAATAAGAATTAAATGATCGCGTCTTTATCGACTTCGCAAAAAAAACCCATCAATATTGGCAGTGTTTAAAAGTTTCACGCTTGATAGTTCTGTATTTTTTTCTTCCGATTTTGTTTTAAAAATGTTACAACAAAGTATGTGACATATTTCCTTTTTAATAATTTAATATTTTGAAAATTTTATACTCAAAAATGTTACACCATAGTATTTTGAAGTATTTCCTCTCATTTAATTGATATTTTGTCACTATCCAGAAGGAAAAATGTGTCAACACGAAGTAATGGGGGAGGGTGAAACCATAGAAATATAATATCTACTGGAACGCTGAGTAATGCGGGAATCATAGGGCGAACTCGAGCCGGCTACCAAGTCATCCCCCCCCCACTGTAGTCGGGGGTATTGCACAAAGTTGACAACCCATTGCGTCGCTCGCCGCACCAACAGATACGTGTCACATTCACAGAAATTAATATTGTGCACAGTGATGTTATCTCCTTTCTCTCACTTTATCAAGACAGCAATTATAATCGTTAATTAAAATGGTCAACATGGGTATAGCCTAAAAATGCAATATCTCTTTCGTGAAGAATAGTGGCTTATCATTTCATAAGTAGTATACAAAAGAATTAGTCTTACCTGCTGAACAGGGGCCACTCCACCCACTTCTGTACAGCTTCCCGATCTTTCCTTGTGCTGGATTTAGCCATCTGCAATTCCTCTCTCTCCCCAATCTCAGACTGGACAGTTCTTGACGATCTGTATGGGAGTGACCACTACCCGATTCTTACACATTTCAACGTCTTTTGCCCCTCGGTTTCACGCCCCTCTCAGTGGATATTGAAAAAGCAGACTGGGATGCGTTTAAACGCAACATCAATCTTTGTGATGAGCCTTTAGCCGATGTGGATGCTATGGCAACACATTTCATCAGCGTGGTTCTAAGAGCCACGCCATCCTAAATCATCACGTCATCCAAGGCATTGCCCTGTTCCATGGTGGAATTCGGATTGCGTAAAGGCGGTCAGCGCTAGAAAGAAAGCGTTAGTGCGGTTTAACATGTATCCTACTTGAAAATCTCATTGAGTTTAAAAGGTGCAGAGCCAGAATAAAACGAACTCTTCGAGAAAGTAAGTCGTCCTCCTGGAAGGCTTACATTTCATCTCTTACAAGTCGTACTCCATCATCAATCGTATGGCAGAAAGTTAGCAAGATTCAAGGTACATGATCCTCTTTTTTCATTCCTGGTCTCAATGTAAATGGACAGCACGAAACTTCACCCGAAGTCATCGCTGAGGAACTTGCATCACACTACGAAAGAGTCTGTAACTCCTCCGGTTTCCTCCGTTTCTTCAACAGAAAGCTCGCGCGGAAAAATATTGCTTGGATTTTTGAAATTGCAGAGACGAGAAATATAACATTCCTTCCTCTACGACGGAGCTGACATCTGCCCTTGTGTCTTCGAAAGATACAGCCCTTGGCCCTCGTCAAATACAAAACGTGACGCAAAAACATATTCCAGAGATAGGCATTAAATTCCTTCTAATGTTATTTAACTGTATTTGGAATGAGCATATGAGTCTCTGCTCAATGGCGTGAGGTCATGATTATTCCACTTCCGAAGGAGGGAAAAGATCGTTCTAATCCGTCGCACTTTCGACCGATTTCTCTGACAAGTTGCGTTTGCAAATTGTTAGAAAGAATGATCAAACGTCGCCTTGTTTGGTCTCTGGCATCGCGAAACCTTCTGACCAATATCCAATGTGGTTTCAGAAAACAGCGATCAACGCTAGACCACCTTGTTGCGTTGTCATTTACCATCTCATCAGCGTTTGTATTGAGGGAACAACTCGTGGCTATGTTTTTTGACCTGGAAAAAGTTTATGACACAACCTGGAGGTACGGAATCCTACGCACATTGCACACGTGGGGATTCCGAGGCTGTCTTCCTCTGTTCCTGGAGAGCTTCCTATCTCAACGTTCTTTCCGCGTTCGCATCGGTACTTATTTATCATCGAATCATTCTTTGGAAAATGGTACCCCACAGGGTTCAATCTTGAGTGTCACTCTCTTTGCCATAGCCATAAATAGCATTGCGTCATTGGTTCGAGAACCGGTACATGCGTCTCTCTTTGTTGACGACTTCGCCATCTATTGTTCGTCTAGCAGCATCTCTGTCATCGATAGGCAACTGCAATTGGTTTTAAACCGTTTACACGAGTGAAGCATGTCCACCGGCTTTAGTTTTTCTGTATCCAAGTCATGCTGTATGCATTTCTGTAGGATATACCATCTCCATAATAATCCAGATCTTTTTCTTCGGGCCAAACGTCTTCCCTTTGTTGACTCAGCAAAATTCCTGGGTCTTACATTCGACCGCACACTAACTTGGCGCAATCACATCCGAAAACTACAATCCCGTTGTAATTATTCCCTCAACCTCCTTCGCTGCTTAAGCGCATCATCATGGGGCGCAGACCGCACTTGCCTTCTTCGTCTGTATAGAAGTCTCGTTCGGTCTGTATTAGATTACGGCAGTATTGTATACGCCTCCGCTACAGTTATCAATTTGACGTGTCAATTTTACCGTACGAAATATATTTTAGGGATAAGTTTTAGAGAATTTTTGTATGGATTCGCTCTATGTAATCTTACCGGAAATCTTTCAATTTTTCTCCACCGTTTAGGATGTGGTGTCTGAAGATAAGGTGAAAAATCAAATATTATAGACACAGCTCACGTGAAAAAATTAAGTATTATGTACAGAGGCCTCATTCCTGAAGGAATCTAAAAGGACGTTTCAAATTTTGCCCCAGCATAACGTTTAAACTGTTGGGTAGATTGTGTCGCCGTCGACTGGTACTATATTTGAGACACTCCAGAAGAATGTGTTCCACGGTAGGTGTTGTGTTGCAAGTTTCACAGATGGGAGCAGGTTCACCGCGTAAGAGATGACCATTGGTAAGATAGCAGTGGCCAATGCGAAGGCGTGTAAGGATTACTTCTTCACGTCTGTTCGCACGGGATGATGACACCCAGGTCTTAACGGTGTCTTTTACCTTCCTCAGCTTGAAGGCGCAAGTTTGCCATTCGGTGTGCCATATCCCGAGAAGAGACGATCTTATAGCTACATTTGAATCTGACGTAAGAACAGATGAAAGGTCAAGAACTGCCCTCTGTGTTCCCCGCTTCGCTGCCTCATCAGCTTCTTCATTACCCGGAATACCCACGTGCCCAGGAACCCAACAAAGGACTATTTCAAAATTTTGAAATACTAGAGGGCTTATTAGATTCTGAATTGTCAGCGTAAGGGTAACAAAGGTGTACAGCGAAGACACTGACCACAGAGCACTAAAAAAATAGAGTCACTGCAGAGAACCACACGCCGTATTGAAGATAGCTGAATGAACTTCAGCGCCTCAAGGATTGCAAATTTTTCCGCAGTGTACACGCTGCAAAAAGAATGGAGGCGAAAAGAACGGGTGGCACTATGGCAGTGGAAAGCAGCACCAACGGAATTATTCATTGCTGAGCCATCAGTGCATATGAACATATGATCCAAATAGAGGTATTTTAGTTCTCCGAAGTGCTGTTGGTACATAGCAGCAGGAGTGTCTTGCTTTGAAAGTTTAGACAGCCGAAAGTCTTTCAGACTTTTCCGGGTACTTTCAGGCTTATCTAAAAACCTTACATGGAAAATTGCCATTTTACTTTTTTACGTCCCTTGTAGCAAAAAATGCGCTCTTTTTAGTGGTGTAAGTAAAAGTAAAATGAGATATGATAGCCATATTGAAAACTGGCCCTGAAAATGCTAAAATTTTGCAATTTTAATTTTATGCTCAGAAGAGGGGGGTCAGTAAATTCAGAACTATTAACTCATAGAATGTAATACTGGTGTAGTATAATGTGGACCTGATTGTTAGTTGACAGTCTGAAAATCAAGGTCCCAGATGCTTTTGCCTTGTAGAGAAGGATGGTTAAAATATGGCATAAATCTTCTGCGTCAAATTTTGCAAGGCACTTTCAGACTAAATACCATAGGGGATAATGATTTACAAACAATTTGAATGCTATATTTGGATTCAGCACCAAAAGTTGTACTAGTATAAAATAATCCAAGGTAATAGACACTACAGTTGAAGCATAATGTTATATCAAAGTTGACCAAATTCTTTGCGCTGCGTGCTTCATGACATGGTGTAGGTTTACTAAGGTGGCCACCACTGGAACCACTGCATCAATCGAGCCAAAATTTTGCACAGTTATCTAACACATGCATGTGCACAAATTTTGAACAAAATGAGGTGGTCGAGTGGGGGCCATTTTTTAATTTTAGGACACTTGACATGGAATGACCCTACGTTCATTTCTTAATCTTCCGTCTTTTTACTTTGTGAGCTGAAGAACTAGTGCAATAAATGTTGTGAACAGTCGAATAGTGTTGTATAACATAGTTAATAATATCCAATTGACATTTACATTTTAAATGAATTTATCATTTTTAACTATGGATTTATTATATTTAACGTAACATATTACAATTAATGAACATCTTGCATGTGTGAGTGGAATCTGTTTTAATATTTGGCTAACATCAGATTGTTAGGAGCAATTAATTATATTTCTTGTTTTGATATTTTCATAATTATTTTCGTATTTTATTAAAAATATTATCGTTAATATTTCTTGGTAAGCGCCACCTTGGTTAATAAATCTAAACTTGGTAAGCGACAGAAGCTTAACTAGCTTGTTTTATTTCAAAATATGTAGGTTAAGATTCCTGTACTCAGGATTGGTTTTATTATAGTTTTTATCAGTTCTATTGTCAAATACGTATTGTAAATACATGTAAATATATTAATGAATACTATTTATAATATTTGTTTACGATATTATAGGATTAATCTAAATTAAACCATGCACTCATAAAATATGAACATCTTTTATAATATTACGCACATGATTTTAACACTCGAATACATGGATGGATTGTGATAAATTGTTGTAACTTTAATAGTCCCTTGTCCCACTAAAACACTTCCACTATAGTAAAACATAAAACTATTATGTATAAGTGAAAAATTTCAATGAAAAAGGCGCCGCCTGCATGGGGTTATATGGAGGTTCAGCCGGCCGAGTCCACGACTGTGGTTGGAGAACTGTGCCAGGCAGCCGGCTCGCAGACCCAACACAGAGTCAGCGTTCCAATACATAGTATATTTCTATGGGTGAAACCGATTCCACTCGGCTGCCAGTGAGTACGGCTACCGTTAAAGTCTAGGTGCCGTACAAAAAGTTACCAAATTCAGGAGAACTGCCAACCTACTCAATTGATTCCTCCTATGTCGTACAGTACTCGACTTAGTAATATTTTCATCTTATACGTTGTATTCACTACCACCAATCTTGACGAAGTAACTCTACGAGAGTCTGTCCTTAAAATACTCGTTTTTTATCCTTTGTAGAGTAACACAAAATTAATATTCCTATTAATAAAATACATCGCATAAATTATCTAAGAAATCTTAATTTTTTAATCTACTTTCAACTAAATTCATTTTACGGTAGTGTTGTTTCCATAGCGTTGGTACACCCGTAAGGTATATGTAAGTGCTACCAAACGATGATTTTAATATCAAACGACAATCTGAGGCAGTCCAAGTCATAACGAGTGTCTGGGTTTTTGTTCTAAAATATTGGTGGTGGCTGTCCTGAAACACCACTCGAGTCCGCTATCTTTGTTCTTTTGGTGTCCAAACTCTCGATAACTTGAGTACAGTAGAGGAAACTGGTGGGAGCAGCCTGCGAGCAGCAGTGACAGGAGACTGCAGCGCTCAGTAGCAAGCGTTAAAATTAAAATGCGATTTCAAAGCTGAGTCCTGATCCCTCTTAAGCTCACTTCACACGATTCATTTTGTGCTCCAAAATCGAATTTATAGTTCCATGAAGTCTGCCGTCCAGTCTCGATTGACAGAAAATAACGTCATTGCTGGTTAAGCTGCAGTCTGGCGTTAAAGATTTGGGAAATAGCACATGTTCTATTTTTCGTGCAGTTTAGTTTCCAATGTTGGGGTTTTAACCAATGAAAGAAAGTTCCTTATCACGTGACAGTAACAATCATTAAGGCACACCATTCGAAATATGACTACTGCATGTACAACACTACTGCATTATTTTTCTATAACTACGAAAATAATGAAAACACCATTCATTTTAAAACTTTTTCATAATGAAAATAGCAAAGTATTTTCTAACATTTATCCGTCTGGTCGTCTATAAAAGAAACATTAAACGTGTAGTTGTTTTAATTACATCTTCATAGGGAGATGTTTAATAAATTATAGTAAAAATAATGTTTAATAAAGATATAATAATGCGAGACAAATTTCAAATTTTTCGAAATATTTTTAAAAGCCCAATGAAGTATAAAATAACTTCTTGAGGAGCAAGTGCCTAAGCAAAGCTTGTACCCTGCTCCTTTTGTCATTTATTGTTACTCTGAAAGGGGTTAGTCACCAAAGTTTCAAAACAGTTATGTCCTTGGCTTTTAAAACATTTCTAAGCAAATGATACTATAGTCTGTAGCTGTTTGAGCTGATTTAGCACCTCTTAGGCCCAATTTTACCAAGTTCGTTTAATGTCTTAAACGAGATTTTCTGTGCAGTAAATCGTGATTATCAAAATGCGCGTTCCACCAACTACGATTTACGAGAAAACCGCGATTTACACTTAAACGTTCGGGGACCCTTCGATTACCAGCGCAAATCGCGATTTTCTTCAGAACTGCGAGAAATATGGCGTCCATTTTGTTTGTTTGCTCGTGGCTTGGTTTATAGGTTATGTTCAGTGGCACGAGGGAGGCCCGCTGCTGCCTTCGGTGTCCGTAGGTGGCGGTAGTGAGCAACATGATGCGTTTTCCTCCCGTCATTTGTCTTCAAATTACCCATAATGCACTGTAAAACTACTACCAACCCAGAGATTCTTCAAAAACATTGATCAACTTAATCGACGATTAGTTTTGCTTGGTGAAACGCATAAAATGTAATCGCGATTCCATTTACCTAATCACGTTTAAGGAAATCGCGATTATTCTACATTTGGTGAAATTGGGCCTTAGCCATGATTCAACGACAGGTCATTGAATCATGTTGCCCGTCCCTAGACACGAGGAGGCGGGCGTATCTAGCGTGCATTGTCATAGAAAGAGAAAATCAGCTCAAATTTACGCAAGACTGACGTTAGTAATTGAAATGGGGAAAACAAATCATTGAATAAGTAAATGTAAGTGTGAGTAAACATTCCACCTCACCCTCTCCTATTTATTGTTTTCTCCCTTAAACTCCACTCTTTAAAATCAGTATCTGAGTTTTCAGTCTGTTCTCAAGCGCGTTGTCGGGAGTGCAGTCAGAGTAACGGAGCGATTTTTCTTTCAATCCGGCAAGATTTTCCTTCGGTGCTGGTACTAGTGTGCTAAAAAGAGGTAAGATATTTTGTTTTTAATAAGTTTTGATTGTTATTGGTTCATGTTCCTTTAAAAAAATAAGGAAAATTTAGCAAATATAATATACAATAAAATAAAAAAGTAGAAAAATTAAGGGATAAATGACCAAAGTTAACAAGTGAGCAAAGGTGAGATGTGGACTGAGACACTCTCTGATGAGGTTTCGTCCCAATAAAAAATGAACTTAAAAATAATTGGGGCCAGAGCAAAAATTAAAAATTTTCTAAGAAAAAAAAAGACTACGACTTAAGAAATCTCAAGTTACGCAAAGTATTAAATTATTATTTCTCTATTAATATCAAAACTTAAAAAATGTAACTTAATACCTTTATAAACTCAACCCTTCAATTATTTGGGCTGTAATAAATAATTAATAACTTGCATATATATTTATTCTGTGTATCCTACACTTGGCGAAGATATGTGATAACTTTAGGTCAGGTGAAAATCGCGACGAGTCGGGAATCGAACCTGGGACTCCTGCATTGGTCGCAGATGTGTTAACCTCTACACCACCCGTTCGCCGCTTAGTGCACTCTGCATTGTGTGCCTCCTGGTTCACTTATCTCCAGTCGGGGATGTGTCTGAGGTCATCCGGGGTTTAGGTGTGAGTGGAAATGGTGTACGTTTGTGGAAGGCGAACGGGTGGTGTAGTGGTAAACACCCCTGCGACCAAAGTAGAAATCCCGGGTTCGATTCCCGGCTCGTCGTCATTTTCAACTGATCGAAAGTAATAACTTGTTCACCTGGCAACACAATTTGTTTATGAATAGAAGCTTTTCCATCTTTTCCACTATATTGAATCCCTCAAAATCAAAAAGTTAGTTAATGCTTCTCAAACAAAGTTAGTTAATGTTCAACATTGTTTAATAAAATTGGTAATTTGAAGTACTGAACTTTTGCAACTGTGTTGTATTCATCAACAGACATGAATTTGATAAATTTGTTTATTGAATCAATAGAACATCAGATTTTGTCATTAACAAGGAAAGAGTTATATTTATTTAATCTGTGCAGGTAAGGAAATAAGAATTGGTTTCATATTATGACTAATTAGTTTTCGTTGTTCGGAACACGCAGAAGAAATATGAAAGCCATATGGGTGGAATTTTAAAGAATTCGGAAATGGATGGCGGCGAGAAGCGACCTGGGTGGCCAGCTGGCTTTAGGAATGTAAAAGGTGAGGTCTGGTGTGCCCTCAGAGATGGCGCGACAAAAATATACTGGTTAGGAAAACAAAATAAAATTTAAGTGTTATTGCGAAGGTCTGTGTTTGGAATTGGAATAGAAATTTCTTAAGTGAAAGAGATGCGAAATTAGCTGTCTTCAATAATTGAAGTGTGTGGGAAAATGATAAACAATTCTTGAAGGGACGACAAGATAGGAATGCTAACTTCATCGGTTCGAAGGGACGCGGTGTGGTCTGCGCACGTGCCTTAGCCGCTTTGAGGGGTGGCGTTAATGTGTCACAAGCACAAGGCTAATTATGAATTTTGGGGAGCCATCTGGCTAGAGTCAACGAGAATGACACAGGGATACTTTGTTTCGCAGAACTAAGAAGAAGGGCTAGATAGGCCTTGTATAAATAACAGTAGGGTTGAACCCAATTAGAAATTTCGTGCCAGCGAGCGATTTTCGGAAACGTAGTGGTGTGGGAAAATGACCATTCAAAGGAATTTTTGGGGGCTTGTAGTGGAAAGAGGTGTTGGTGAGATTTGCCAGATCTTTCTAAATAAATTGGTTTCGTTGGAACGACACTCATAAAATTTTATGATCTAAGTTAAACGAAATGTCAAAGCTAATAGGAAATTTTTGGAGGATAAACAGATTTTCGGAACTCGTATTAACAAATACTGCTATTGGCTGAGAACCTTTCTACGTCACTTGGTGACTGACCTATTAGAGATACCTCAAGGGTAATAGAAATCGATTGCCATTGAAGGACAGAAATCATGACGTCAGAAAAAGGAGTTAATTTCTAAATTTTTGGGACTCTGTCGGGGAGAACTAGTATAAAATAACGAACGCTACAGGCTTACGCTCTTATGATTATGGTTCAGATTTGCTTACGTTCTTATGATTTTTGTTCAGACTTACTTCGTATTGTTATTCAGATGTTCGGGTTATGTTGTCACTTGATCAAAGTTCGGTCTCGTTGTTAATGACGAGGTCAGATACTCTGATTGTTGAAATCACGACTTCAGTTTCGTGAGCGAGGAACTTTTTCGGTGAAACATGAACATATCTCAATCTTGGTGATTTGTTGTTCGATATCATGTGTCATTACGAGCATTTCACATGTTGATCATTTGGCTTGAGTTGAATACCACTTTAATGAACTTTGGAATTTTAAACCTACGCTGTTGATCAGTTATAAGTTTCGGTCGCCGGCGTGCTACGATCACCTTTGAATTCGAATAAGCAACACTTCATCGATTAAGAATTTAAATAAATGTCATCGAGTGCGGTGTCTTCCTCAATGGGATCGGAAGGAGATGGTCATGGTTTGCGGTATGCTGAGCGGGTTGTCGCCTGCTTCTAACTCTGATGAATGGGAGAATTCCGAAAGCCTGACGATAATCATGAATGGCGTACTGGTCTGACATCGCTTCATGTGGCTACTGACGGTCTACCTTGGAAGTATTATAATTAAGGTAATTACTGACTGGTTGCATCCAGTATTTCGTTTATAATTCGCTGCGAGAAGAACCAGTGAATTGAACTCTTATGTCTGGGTTGTTTAAAGACTCTTGTGGTCCAAGAACATTAATGGACAAGGACTTGGAAGATAAACATCCATTGTTTAAAAAAATAATCATACTCTCAATTGCCAAGCGTAATTGATTGTTGACTGGAACAATTGTCTAACCAGTATCATAATTGTTTGAAGAGAGTATTCTTTCATTATGCATGGTCATTGTGATTTTGGGGGAACATTGAAAGGGTATATGTTGGGGATAGTGCTTGCGTGTGAAAAATTAGTAAGAATAATGTATAATTAGGATGAATAAATAATTAAGATCAATTTTACAGTGTTGTGTTTCCTTCTCGAAGGACGAGGAATATTTTACGATCTATTAGATGGGCCGAACCCTATATGCCCTAGTTGTTTTATCGAACAGCAGAAGCTGACTTCAATGAGCCAGGTAAGTGCTGTTTGATGGGTCGAACCCCTGCTCCTTTGGTTTCCCTCTTTTAAAAATAATGTTATAATATATAGGTATTAAAAGGGTTACCTTTAATAATGCCAGAAAAAATGCATCGTAAAAGAACATTTACTCCAATATGTATTTTATTTAGGCATCTTTAATTGAGGAAATAAGTTCTTAAAGTTTCTTTTCAATAGATTTTGTTTCCTTGTTTCTTTATTACTCTGTGTACTCAACTTTGGCACGGTTGTGTACATAAATTCTGTAGCCCCATCCTGGCCCGGGTTTTTCTCCGTTTTTCCTTCTGGTAGAGGCGGATTGATCATACAGGTTCTCTAGGCTTTGTCTAGGGGCGTGTTTATTGTAACAATNTATGATTTTTAAACACTATACTCAGAATAATCTATAGTTCGATAATAACTTGTACATGTAATTTTTTGCTTAAAATTACAAACATATTGACATTCTATTAGTATTATAACTCGCAGCTAACTTTTTATCTTATCTAGGAACTTTTGCTGAAATTTTTGAATCCGTCTCTGCCTTAGGGCCCTTGATGGGAATTGATGGGATTGCCCTTGCTTGCTTCCGGAGAGTAAATTAGTTTTTTTTCCTCCACGTGGTCATACGCAGTTTGTACTGTTTTTTGACAATAAATTTATTTATTATTATTATCAAAGACGATATATTCTCCCTTCAGGTTACTGTAATTTTTTATTCCAGGAAACATACTTGAATTTTGAAAGCACCAGATTTAATAATATTGATGTTGATCTTGACCAGTATATTAATTAACAGAAGTTTCTTCGAGGATTGGTCAACAATAAAAAAGAATCTTACTTTTACAACGCCAACGTTTCGGCGATTTATTTTGCCTTCATCAGGGCTACAAAAAACATTCACCATTATTTATAGTACACTTAGAACATTATAACATAATATATCAATGTTTACTCCCTATCTAACTCTAAAAACTTACTACCACATACCCTGTTAGTAACGTATGAAGAGGGACTCAATCAGAGAGAGTCAGTGAGCTTAAAGGTGAGGAAGGTACTTTTACAAACGGCCATGTCAGTTTCTTTACAACAAACGCTCTTTAATACATATACTTAAATGCTACATATACAGAACTACTTAATATGTTTAATACAAAGTTGAAGTTTGCCCCCCGAATACAACATACAAAATCCCCAAGTTTAACACTGAAGTACTCATAGAGAATTGAAGCAAAATTGATGTGCATGAAAATTTAAACATAAAGACTACCGAGTTTTCGGTGTCTGCATCAAGAAGTTGAAAATTACAATTACTGTTCAAGGTACGATGAACACTATATATATTCACACTTCTTGATGATTTTACGTGAAAATATAGATTGTTCCAGAACACAATTCAGGCGTATCTGGATGGTGATCACTTTACATGCTTTTTCGTGATCTTGAAGTATCTGAATCAGTGATGCATAGTTGAGGCCGCTTCCAATTAACGGGCAGTATAAGAGATGAACATTTCACCCGGAGTGCAAGAAACTGGAACTAGCTGCAAATATAAAATAGTTTAAGTATTTGCTGGATACTGACATAGTTTCTCAGTGTTGACTCGCTATGATGAATGATGGAGTGGTGCAGTAATGACTGCTTTCCAAAATGTAGTTCACTTCATAACGAAGCGTAATGTTGAACCAAACGCAAGGATCACACGGATGTAACTGCTGTCGCAACTACGGCTCGCAGGTATGTCGCTGGCGTTGTAATGGCAGATTTCATAGAACGAAGCACAGGTTTATATACCCTCGTTGACTGCCTTAGACGTAGGAGGGGATGTCTACAAAGTAGAGGGAATTATTCCACAGAGATTACAATAGTAGTGTGTGCTGTCTCCTAGCAGTGACAGTACGTAAGTTATAAGAGGAGTCAGTCTGCTAACTATCTGCGCTTCGTGAAGAGGTAGCAACTTTGTGAACCACGAGTGGTTCGCAACATACCCAAATCTACATACCTGTATGCCAACATACCCAAACCTACATTATACAAAACTACATACCTGTATGCTATGGAACACCATCGTCACTAACCTCCGGTCATAACCTCTAAACTCACCACATATCTACCACCTTCCTGGTGTAGGTCTAACATGCAAATGGCAATTCAAAAGTCAGTCATGGCGAAGCACCCTTACCACTGCTGCCAACCCAGCACTGTGATCGCTTGTGGCGCATCTTCTTGCACCGGTAGCACCGTATATCACACTCCGGATTCTTTGACTTATAAACGCTCGTCCTTCTCACATACGAGTACATGACCCCCGACGATTCGCCGCGTGCTTCACTCTTGCGCGCGTCGAATTCTTCAATTATCTTCGTGCGAAGAGTCTCCGGATTCGGCAGTTGATCGCGTGACTTCAAAGCAAGTCTGAAAACTGTACTAAAGCATGACGCTGAGTAGGTCCCGGTTTATTTTCACCTCCATTTCAGCAAGTTTGTCGACCGTATCGAAGAAATCGTTTAGGTGATTTCTCACGTCTTCGTGTTCCGCCATTTTGTGAAGAGTCAGCTTCTTTAATAAGTTGCCTTCCGGGCCGGGCCTTTTTACTGACATATTTCTCTGAGTCTTTCCCACGTGGTTCGTGCCGTGTTTGTATTCTTGATTTGTTTTAATCCGGTGGGCGACATCGACAGCATAATCAGTGATCGCGCCTTTTGGTCGCTCTCGTCCCACGCCGCAACGTTTTCTGGGCTCTCCTCGGGTCTTTCTGTTTTTCCCTCGACGTTCTCCCACAGATCTTTAGTTATCAAGATTGAAGACTGCATTTGAAGCAGCCTCGTGTCTTAGTTCTCTTCTCGTCGAATTCATCTTAAGGCGGCTCCACACATTCACTATTGGCCGAACTCCGAGCAACAGCGACTTGCTCGGGGTATTTCCCAAGTATTTACCTATTGGCGAGCACACTGATCCAGACACGAGCAATTTGCCGAGCACGTGCTCGCTTTGGGAACGAGAAAATTCGTGTTAATGATTGGAGGTTATGGAGAATGAATCTGAAGTAATCACACATTCTGCTGTGTATGTAGTTGTGTCTTGTGAAATGTTGTTAAGTAAATGGGTTTTATCTAACCTACATTCAATCAATAATATAATATTTTTCCATATGGATTTAGCTATGGTAATCGGTAATCTCGTATTTAAGAACCTAATAATCATTATAGTTTTTATCCACTCAAAAAGAATCAATATTATATAACTATCTTAATTTGTGTCTCCACAACCTCCCACTTTATTTATTCAAATATCTTTCATTACATTCAAGTGTAATTTTTTTATTATTTATTATCACAGTATTTTTTATTTTCACATTTTTTTATTTCCTGTACAGGAAATATATGCTAATACTATACTACAAAATAGATAATGCTAATAACGTCAATACACGTTCAATACTGTGAAACGTAAGGACGCTTAATAAAAGTAAAATAAAGTGAATAAAAATGTTTGCGTTTTAAATCTCTCATCAAATAAACTTTATAGGTAAAAAAGCAATTTCTCCATCACTACGTTATTACTTCAAATTTCTCTATTTTATCACTTCTAAATACACTTATTACTTCGTGCGATAAAGAGAAAAATTACGAATAATTAGTTTTTTTAGCGATTAATTACTCGAAATAAATAGAAACCATAATAGGCTACTCGTATACCTGGTATAGAAGCACGAATATGTGAACAGTACGACGATCAGGTCACTCGCGAATATTCGCCTATGTTCTACTTCCTTTGATGTGTCTCAAAAGACCGACACGCTGCGGGAAAGGGCGAGCATCGGTGTTCGTGATGCGAAGAATAGCGAACAACCCATCCACACTAGTCGCTATTCGGCGAACAGTTGCCCGGAGTTCGCCTAACAGCGAATGTGTGGAGCCGTCTTTAAAATGATCACGAGTTTCTCACACTAATTACGATCTGCGTAAGTTAATCGCGAAATAAATTGTATTTTACTATGCGGGCCCATAACCTGATAGAGGTAAGTCAGTAGGAACGTATAAAACGTACTCGAGTACATGGATGAACATGGATTACAGGAAGAACATAGCGCGCGCACATAGACTCTAACAGACACCGTAACTGATACTGTTATTGCGAGGTATCGACGCACTACACTGGTCCCTTACAGCCTACGCACGGAGTATACACGTTGAACAGATGCTCGCTTGGAACAATGGTTCCAACCTAACAAAATCTCTCTAAGTTCACAAGAACTTGTCAGAGAGATTATTTAGTTTTTAATTCTTTTTTAAAACATTTAGTGTACTACTACTCCAAGTGTACTTTTACTTTGTATTTTACTTTTTGAATTGATATTTCAATATCCTATTATTATATTCAATTTAGTCTGTCTTTATTATTAACATATTCTAAATACTTATCTACTAATTAATATTTTTCTTAAGATTTACAAGACATTTATCTACTTAATAATGTGAAATGATTAATCATGATTCATCTTTTATTTATAACAACCAATTTTTCAGTTCCTTTTTAAATATATATTTTGAATCTAATTCTATTATATTGTCCGGTAATTTGTTTTGTTACGAATCGTCAGTTCGTAAGGACGCTACGTGCCCGCAAGAGCGCTACTGCTTCACATTGCAAACTCCATGGAATAACCCCCACTCCGTAGGAGGCATCCCCTCCTACCTCCATTCTATGAGCCTATATAAGCTCATGCTTCGCTCCGCGAAATCACTTTAAGCTTAAACGCTTAACGTCACAGGGCTTAGCGCCACATCATTCAGATACTTTTTTTGTGGGGCTTTACGGCTCATGTCAACATCAAAGGTCATTGGAGCCCGAAAAACTTGTACAGGTAGGGAAAATGCAGTTACGCACTAGGGAGAGCCAACATGACTCACCCCGCGTGTGGGACTCGTCGAATGATTCAACCCTACCCACTAAAAACCCTCCTGATCTACAACACACCAAAACATCTCACAACATACATCAAATGGAGGGGGGGCTAAAATGAGGGGTAGGACAGAAAATGAGAAGAATGAGGAAAATGAAAGATACCCTAGCCCTAATGGCGTCGGGATCGAAAAGAACAAGAGGTGACCAAGGGAGGTCAGGAAAGAGAAAGGAAGGAGCATGGCACAAGTGGAAGTAATGCCAGACTCAGCTCGGGGCCCCGTGTTCGCCAAACACGTACTTACTAGATGTAAGTCCCCTGGGGGGTCATTCAGATACTTCAGGTACGCCGTTGACATGTGCGAGCCATGACTACAGTGGTAGTCACCTCCGTGTTATCATGCAGCTGAAGTCATCGCAGAGCTTAAATCCATGCAGCTTCGTGTAGGGCATTTATGCCAGGAAACTTAGTGCCAAGAATCCAGTTGAATGACTCATCGTGTAAATATATTACATCGATGCCGTATATCGCGTGCGGCGATTACGACCGTAAACACGTAGCGTGGCTAGTGCTTACGGAGTCAACATTATGCTGCATTATAAGCAAATTATTTTTTGGAAGGCGGTTCGGTCCGCCTAGATTCGGAGGTAGTTTTTACTGCAACATTCATCAAAGCCTTATTGAAGGCGAAACATTTTTTGGGAGGCAGTTGTTACTACCCAACTAGCAACATTTATCGGTGTGACTCGACGCTGTGATACTAATAAGTGTATTATCATTGCAGACTGGTTCCAGGTACAGCACATCGGGTGATATGTTCAACACATCTTACTACCGTGAGGTGACTTCGTGAAGTCATCCGTTGGAAGCAACCAAGCATCAATGAAATATTGAATCCTGCATCGACGGGGATAATTCAAGACCATGCCAAGCATGTAATATGGTCACCATCCAGTAGGGGCCTGAGTTGCACTCTGGAAAGTTTATATTTTGCAAATAGATTCCGAAAACTCGGTAATCTGGAAATGTAAATTCATCATGCACTTCAAATTGTTATATTTTTTCCATTAAGTAATT
>NNCF01127612.1:0-31252 GCA_002313205.1 Laupala kohalensis | reverse complement strand
CTCCTTCTTCCTAAATGCATCTAAACCTACGGACAACGCCCTACCCTTCCCACTGGTCTTTCGACGGGCCGTGTGCAACTTTTCCATCTCTACGGAAAATCCCCACCATCTCCACACGATACTGTATTCTTACGAATACACACTGCCACCACCTCAGCAGGGTGTTGGCCAGAGGGCTCATCATCCCCCGCGCTCCCCCCACGAGCTTACTTAAGGTGAGGGCCGCGCATCACTCGATCTACTTGGGCTACGACTACTACTTCTACTCCGACTTCGTCTGCGCCGCCTTGCCCTGGCCGTCTCGCCTTCTTCTGCTATGGGGAACTCGCTGGAGACGATGTGACGTGCCCGAGACTGGGTGCGTCGGCGACGGGACGCAAGAGCGCGGCTTCACGGGGTGCAGCCGACAACAGTTTTGATGACGGTCTGTATTGACGATAATGGGAAGCATATGGAACATTCTAAATGGACCTTGACGTCCTTACGAGTCTTTAGAACATGTTAATGCAATATATTGATCTCTCGTCCCGATAAGGGCATTTGACATAACTGTGTAATCACTTGCTCATGGGAGCATCATTATAACTTTTCAATTATAAGCTCTCTTCGAGCTTATGTGCAGATTCAATTATTAAACTTTGTTATAGTTTATGTGTTAATGTTTATTTAACCAAACGCCAAAAACCTGAATAGAGGACTACCCCAACTAGCCAAGCGAGTACTTTTACATATCTAATCTGGGGACTATCCCCTCTAAACGTTGGGACAAAGACAATACTAAATATATACATAGCAACGACCAATGCGACATTGTATATTATTGTTGAAGCGCTATAAACCAACGCGACATGGTAGAGCGCCAAGGACCCACGTGACACCTCCATGTTCATATTTACCGCGGTTACGGCCACCATCGGGGCAGCTCGGGCCGCACCGGCAAGCGTCGTGCCAAGCGCGCGCAAACGGAACGGGCAAAAGAGGAGCCCCTTTTGTCCCCACCACGCTACCGGCGCGGTAGCGCTCCGCGCATGGCCACCGCCACCGCTGCCTCGGCTGGCGGGAAAACTCCGCCATCGCCGCCTCCCAGGCGGCGGGTATATATAAGGCGGCCGCGCAGCCCTAAAACGAAGAGGGTTAGGAGCGAGCCAGAAGAAGTATACTACTCTCCGCCGTCTACTAGCTTCACACGCCTACGCTGCCCACTTCGCTCTCTACCAGGACACCTCTTCGGATCTACGGAACAACGCCACGCACGGAACCTTTGGATAACGACCCCCCGCATTCAACCACGGATTCTTCTTCTTGGATTGTTGAATAACGGGACGCTGGAACCATTTGACGACTCCGCTACGATTTTTGGTACCTTGTATCTATACGGACTTAGTCATCCGCTGTAACCATCACTGAATAAAGACTTGTTAAGTTTACTCCATCATATCCATTACTTCCCTTAACGGGACACAACGAGTCATTTGGCGACGAGGATAAAAGTACTAACATCGAGATCCCATGGAGCAGTTAGGACAAGTGATAGCCACGCTGCAACATCAACAGCAGAAACAGTGGGAAGCAATAACGGCAGCACTTGCAACTTTGAAGCGAGAAGCGCCTTCACTTCCGAATCTGCCTCCATTTGAACATTTCAACGAAGCAACAGAACAGTGGAAAGAATACAGTCTCAAGTTAGACCAGCACTTCGTATGCCACGGGGTAACGGACGAAGCTCGCAAAAGAGCATTCTTACTGGCTAACATAGGAAACAATACGTGCGCCTTGCTCAGGAAGCTTAGCCCAGAAATGGACCTTACGCAAATACCTTACGACGAAATAAGAAACAGGCTAGATAAACATTTCAATCAACAGCTACACGTCGTAGCAGCAAGATTCAGGTTCTTCTCTTGCCGTTTGAAAATGGGCCAAACGCACGCCGAATGGATCACAGAGCTTAGAGGAATCGCTAAACTGTGTAAATTCACATGCAACGCAACGAGTTGCCAAGCCTCGTACGTCGAGTCGTTAATCAGAGACGTAATCGTCATGTTCACGCCAGAAGAAAAGATAAGATTGGAAGCGCTACGCCATAGTGACCCGAGCTTAGAAGAGATCCAAAGTTTGGCAACGACGTTCGAAGTAACCAGAGAGCACAAATGACGGCAAAGATGGAGACATTCAACATACAAACTCGCGCAACTAAGGAAACAAGGTTCCAACCAGCGGTGCATAATGGACAAAGGTCCAACAGGAGTCGATCCAGCAGTAGTGGTTACATCCGTAACAGACTGCCATCATGCAAAGGCTGTTTTCGTTATCACGAGCGCAGCGACTGCCGATTTTTAAGGTCAATATGCCAGAAGTGTAGAAAGAAGGGGCACATAGCCGAAGTATGTCGGGGCAAGCGAGCATTCGCCACGGAACCTATGGAGGTGGCAACAGTGGAATCGCGCCCCATCCACGCGTTAGTAACGCCCAACCAGGAAAACAAGATAATAATCAACCTCAGAGTCGGAGATCGGCAGCTCCCATTCCAACTAGACACCGGAGCGGGAGCCACGCTTATAAATCTCAGTAGCTACAGGGCGCTTGGCTCGCCAACTTGCAAACCTTGCAACAAAAGACTACATGCGTATGGGAAACAGGAGATTCAGATAAAAGGAGAGATTACGGTGCCAGTGACTTACAAATCAGTAAAAGCTAGCTTACTAATGATCGTGGTAGATCGAGTAGACGCTACTAACATACTAGGACTGGACAGCTTTCAATGACTAGGATTTTCAGTGCATGACATAAACGCAATATGCTCGAGCGGCGACGCAACGAACAGACAAGCCAGCAAACTATTGGAACTTTTTCCGGAAGTCACAACTCCCGGGTTAGGGAGATGCACCAGATTCGAGGCGCATCTAACATTACAGGACAACAGCCGTCCGAGATTCTTTAAGGCACGACCAGTGCCCATTTCCATCAAAGAAGTGCTCAAAAAAGAAATCGAAAGATTAGAGGAACAGGGCGTATTAGAAAAAACTAACAGCAGCGAGTGGGCAACGCCGTTGGTCGTCATAAAAAAAGAAAAATAGCGGATTAAGAGTTTGTGGGGATTTTAAATCAACTGTCAACCCACAACTAGTAATCGACCAATTTCCAATCCCGCGACCAGAAGAACTGTTCCAAAGATTAGGAGGACAGCGGTTCTCGAAAATAGACCTAAAGGACGCTTACTTGCAGATCCCATTGGATCAAGCTTCAGCAGAGTTGACGGTAATCAATACCCCATGGGGACTATACCGATATAACAGGCTTCCGTTCGGAATAGCATCAGCGGCAGCTATATTTCAAAGATGCTTAGAAACTTTAACATCGCAAATTCCAAGCTGTACTAATTACCTGGATGACATAGTAGTAACGGGTAGTTCCGAGGAAGAGCATTTGAGCAACCTCAAACTCCTATTCCAGAGGCTACAGGAATGGGGCCTAAGAGTAAATTGGGCCAAATGTGAGTTCTTTCAGCCTAACATTAAGTTCCTAGGCCACATGCTGGACGCAGAAGGGGTGAGACCTACCCAGGACAATGTGCAGGCAATACAGCATCTACCAGCTCCTCAGAATGTCCAACAACTGGAATCATTCATAGGAAAGATAAACTACTACCGAAAGTTTATCCACAGGTTCTCTACGATAGTGGCACCTCTCAATAAATTAAGGAAGAAGGGAGAAGAGTGGACCTGTGCAGAACCACAGGACAAAGCTTTCCAACAACTAAAACAGGAATTACTCAACGCAACCAGGCTGCAGCACTTCGCAACAAGCAGGACTACAACCGTCGCGGCCGACGCGTCAGATTACGGCATCGGATCGGTTCTGTCCCAGAAAGACGAGAAGGGACAAGAACATCCAGTCGCATTTTCTTCAAAATCGCTCAACATCCATCAAAAGAACTACTCACAAATAGAGAAGGAGGCACTATCGATTGTTTTCGCAGTGAAGAAATTCCACGAGTATTTGTATGGACACAAGTTTGTGATTATTACAGATCACAAACCTCTAGTAGCGTTGTTCAACCCAGCGACGAGATTACCGGAAATGACAGCACGTAAGTTGCAGATGGGCATTATTTTTGTCAGAAATATAACTATTCCATAGTTTACAGGTCCACAGCACAACACGCGAACGCAGACGCTTTATCACGCCTGCCAATGGGACCAGACGTCGCTTTCGACACTCAAGATATAGCATGTTTGCAGCTGGACACATTGGAAGAAGAGAGATTGGCCTATTTCCCAGTTAAAGCGGCAACGATAGCCTCCGCTACAGCTAGTGACACAGTCTTACATCAAGTAAGAGACTTCGTTCAAAACGGGTGGCCAGTTTCGGTTAGTACGCAAGCCCGTTTTAACACATGGCACAAACTCAAAGATAGATTAGCAGTAGTAAATAAGGTACTGTTGCTTAATACAGCAGTCGGGAATAGAGTGGTGATCCCAAATGCTTTAAGGAAGCCAGTGTTAGAACTATTGCACCAGGGGCATTGGGGCATTGTGCGTACAAAACAACTTGCTCGGCAACATTGTTATTGGCCCGGAATAGATCGCGATATCGAAACAATGATAAGAAACTGTAACGCGTGCCAGGTGAACCAAACAGCATCCCCAGCGCAGTGGAGTAGTTGGCCAGTTCCGAGCGAACCCTGGGAAAGAATCCATGTCGACTACGCAGGACCGTTTATGGGAGAAAAGTGGTTAGTCGTGGCAGATGCACTGTCAAACTTCCCATATATCACAGCCATTAGGACAGCAAACTCATCTTCCACAATAGCGACTCTGCAACGCATTTTCGCAATAGAGGGGCTACCTAAAACATTAGTATCGGATAATGGCACGCAATTCACTTAACTCAGTTTTCTGATTTTTGTAATAGCATCCATCACGCATTGACACCGCCTTTTCACCCGCAATCCAACGGAGAAGCAGAGAGACTCGTCCAAACCTTCAAACAAGCGATGAAGAAAGCGAGGGACGCCGGCACACCAAAGGAAGAAGCTCTGCTCAACATGCTGGCCACATATCGAGCGATGCCGGGAGCATCAGGGAAGAGCCCGGCCCAGCTCCTTCACGGGAGGCAACCCAGGTCAATGTTATCATTGATGACGCCAACAGAAGAGCAGTCATACGAACCTACAGGAAAGTACGCAATAGGGTGCAGAGTGTACTTCAAAACTTTTAAAGACAATCCCAAATGGGCACCCGGTGTTGTAACAGGCAGAATAGGGTCATAGGTCTATCTCATACGCACCGTCTACAGGATAATTCGACGTCACCAAGACCAGATCAGAGGAAGATCCGCTGACCACGAAGTGGACCACGCCCAGACTCCACAAGACATACGGCAGATAGCTCTGAGCGAATTGATATTTTCACCCTCTTTTTAGGAATCTTCCATACCGGAAGCACAGCCATCTACGTCACAGGAGTCAAGCAGCCTACCTCCAGCGCCTGCGTCCGGGGAGCAGACACCAAGCCTGCCACCCCCACCACAGCAGATGTTCGTGGAACAACCAACGCAGGAACGGGTACTCAGACCGAGTACCAGGCTCCGGCACCGACACCGACCGTACCACGGAAAATAGGAGGGGAGGATGTGGCATGCACACCTCCATGTTCATATTTACCGCGGTTACGGCCACCATCGGGGCAGCTCGGGCCGCACCGGCAAGCGTCGTGCCAAGCGCGCGCAAACGGAACGGGCAAAAGAGAAGCCCCTTTTGTCCCCACCACGCTACCGGCGCGGTAGCGCTCCGCGCATGGCCACCGCTGCCTCGGTTGGCGGGAAAACTCCGCCATCGCCGCCTCCCAGGCGGCAGGTATATATAGGGCGGCCGCGCAGCCCTAAAGCGAAGAGGATTAGGAGCGAGCCAGAAGAAGTATACCACTCTCCGCCGTCTACTAGCTTCACACGCCTACGCTGCCCACTTCGCTCTCTACCAGGACACCTCTTCGGATCTACGGAACAACGCCACGCACGGAACCTTTGGATAACGACCCCCCGCATTCAACTACGGATTCTTCTTCTTGGATTGTTGAATAACGGGACGCTGGAACCATTTGACGGCTCCGCTACGATTTTGGTACCTTGTATCTATACGGACTTAGTCATCCGCTGTAACCATCACTGAATAAAGACTTGTTGTTAAGTTTACTCCATCGTATCCATTACTTCCCTTAACGGGACACAACAGATACATAGACTACAGAAAGGCGTACGATATGATTTCTCACAGTTGGCTCCTTTACACATTACACCTATACAAAATCCACCCAGTGGTAACAAAGTTTTTCGAAAACACTATGACAAAATGGAGCACCAGACTCATCCTTTCCAGCAACAAAAGTAGAAGCGGAGAAAGCAATCAAACCATCAGCAAGACCCCTAATACAACTGAAAACAAAATACGCATCAACAGAGGAATATTTCAAGGGGATTCAATCAGTGGATTAGTCTTTTGCTTAGCTCTAAACCCTTTATCCACTATCCTCAAACAAGGGAGGAGTTTAGGATTTAATATCAAAAACAGAAAAGTCGAATGCTGTGTCGCATTTAATGTACATGGATGACNGATGACATCAAAATTTATGCAAGAAATGCAGAAAGTCTGAAAAAGATCTTGAAAATTATAGAACAATTCAGCAACGACATCAGAATGGAATTTGGAATAGATAAATGTAAATTACAAAACCTCGTTCGTGATAAAGTTAAAGAGATAACAGCATACACTACAGTAAAAGACCAAGATATAGAACAACTAGAACGGAATGAACTGTACAAATACTTGGGTGTGATGCAAACAAATAGAATAGAACACACAATAGTCAAAGAACACATCACTAAAGAATTCATGAGAAAGATGGAAATAACAAAAACTCATTTAAATTCACGTAACCTGACGAAAGCAATAAACTCATTAGTCATCCCCATACTATCCTACTCATTTGGAGTAGTAAAATGCTCAACTACAGATCTGGAAAATTTAGAGAGGAAAATCAGAACCACGATGACAAGCAACAACAAACACCATTCTAAATCAGCATTAGAACGAATGTTCATCTCATGTAACCAGGGCGGAAGAGGCATCATACCAATCAAAGACCTCCATGAAAGACGAAAATATATCCTCAATAAGTTTTTCCGGAACAAAGTGTATACCTCATTCAGGTGACAGGGTGTATAGTTTTTATCACTGGTTGTAATTGCTTGCTGTAGTAATGACTACACCAAGCATTTACAACCAGTGAAAAAACCCTGTCACCTGAATGAGCCTCTACCTCAACCAATACAAAAAAATAGAATGACAACCTGGCAAGATAAACCAATACATGGGAACTACCCCAACCAACTGACCAACAGCAAAATAAATAAAGTAGAATCAGTTGAGTGGTAAATGAACGGAAAATTATTCCCAGAAACAGAAGGTTTCATAGTATCGATGCAAGACGGAGTCACACCAACCAAAAACTACAGGAAAATAATCCTGAAAGAAATCGGAATTACAGATTCATGTCGCCGATGTAACCAAACCAAAGAAACTCTCGAGCATATCATTGGTGGTTGCACACAGTTGGCCCAAAATGATTACAAAACTAGACACGATAACATGAGTAAAATAATTCACCTGGAAATTGCAAAATCATTGAACTTCATTAAGAATCCCATACCACCAGACCATCTGTATAAACCTCAACCAGTTCTGCAAGACGATTTGAAAGCAAATATTTTGTACTGGGACAGAAGCATTCTCACTGACCGAACAATTCACAACAGACCTGATGTCATCCTTTGAAAAAGAAAAGAATCAAAAGTGTATCTCATCGATTTTGCTGTCGTAAATTACAACAATCTAGAAAAAACAAAGAACGACAAAATATCAAAATACCAACTAGCCTTTGAAGTAAAAAAACTGGAATGTTCAAGAAGTGATCATAGTGCCTATCATTTTATCTACCCTAGAACTAGTGTTACAAACCAAACGTTTGTAAAGGGTTTATTTCCAGTTTCAGGGTGGTTTCAATTTTCATTTTATTTTAGCTTTTTCATTTTATTAATTTCAGGGTTGGGTTGAAGTTTTATTATATTCTAGATTAGTTATTTTCATTCTTACATTATATTTTTTCAGGGTGGTGGTTTCATGGTTGTATTTGGTTATATTTTATATTATTTGTGGTATTTACTGTGTTTTGGTAGTTTTTCATTTGTTCTCTAGTTTTTCTGGGTGTATTATTTTAAAATTTAGGTGGTATAGTGTTATTTTTTTGTTGCTTTATATATTGTAAAAGTTGACTGTTTTTTTGTAGTGTGTCTTTGAGTGTTTGTTGCAAGAGTATTTGTTTGTGTGTTTCGTTGATTGTGTGTTTGTGTATTACTTTGTAATATGTCTGAATGTGTGATGAATGAGAAGCGCAAGCGCAATCCAAATTTTACGGTGAAAGAGAAGGAAGCACTCCTTCTCATCCTGGAGAGAGAGGAAGTATTTTCCATAGTGGAAAACACTAGAACGGATGCTGTCACGCTTAAAGAAAAGATGGCCATGTGGGGTAATATTTCCAAAGAAATCTGCGCAGTGTCTGGGAACTTCAGAACTGCGGAAAATCTAAAAGGTGCGTGGGAAAATTTGAAAAAAAATGCACGTAAACATGCAGCAAGAGAACGTCAACAACAATTTATTACAAGTAAGTTTCATTTTTTGTTTTTTCTAGTGTTGTTTATTTTTGAGTTTATTCATCAACTTGATGTTTCTTTTAGGAGGAGGGCCCTCAATGAAAAGTGCATATGATCCCATTTTGGAGAGGGTGAAGGTGTTGTTGGGAAGTGGTGCAGTGGGATACTGCAATGTTTTTGATGCAGACGGTTATGACCAAGGTCAGATATGACGTATATAATTATGTAATAATTGGTTAGGTATAATTATTGGAAAGCAGAAACTAAATGTTGTCATATTTGTTTTTCCTTAGATCGTGAGGAAGCAGGACCGTCATCTAGACAGGATGTCGTGTCAACTTTTGAAGTCAAATATAAAGTCTTCCACCGTTTCATCCAAACCGTAGCAGAACATTGCGACAAGCAAAGACAAATATAGAGAAAAGAAAAATTTCAGCACACGAACCTAACCAACAAACCGACAAGCACGAGGGAAGTACACAAACAATATGGCTGACAAATTTCGAGCAGTGCTGGAGAAAATCGCGATTTGTGCTGGTAATCGAAGGGTCCCCGAGCGTTTAAGAGTAGATCGCGATTTACGTGTAAATCGAAGTTGGTGAAACGCGCATTTCGATAATCGCGATTTACAACAGAGAAGATCTCGTTAAAGGTATTAAACGAACGTGGTGAAATTGGGCCTAAAAGACTATCATGTCTAAAGTGCAACCAAGAGCATCATTTATTTATGTGCCCTTCATTCAACAATCTAAATACACACGAACGATGGAACTTCGTAAAGGATAAAAAATTATGTACTAATTGCTTCATGAAAAATCATAGTCAACATAAATGCAGATCATTTTATACATGTAAAACTTGTGGTAAAAGACAATACGCTTCTCCACAAAAATCCTGAAATTAATAAAACTCCTGCAGTTGACATTCAAACCCCACAGGGTAATCAGGACTCTTCAGAAGAAGTTCAAATTAAAGCTGCTGTAGCTCGTGAATTGCCGCACGCGTCACTAGCCACCGCTCTTGTAAATATTTTAAATAATGACAAACACCTACAGTGCAGAGCTTTACTCGACTGTGGATCCACACATTCATTGATAACTCAAGATACTGTAGACAAATTAAACTTGAAAACTAAACGTACTTCCGTGTCTATTAAAGGCGTATGCGGAACTTCTTCGAATGTAGTTTCAACAACTATTATAAACATACATGATAACTTGAATCAGGGATATAATTTAAATGTGTCTTGCTTAGTAGTACCTGAAATTGCGTCGCAAATACCTTCGGTACCGATACAAGTCAATAAAAACGAACTTCCTAAAAACTGTCCGTTGGCAGATAGTTCTTTTGACAAACCAGGCGGTATAGATTTATTGTTAGGATCCCAGCCTTTCTGGGAATTGTGGCTACACAACAATTTTGAAATTAATACCAAATCACGTCTTAAACTAAAGCTCCACGAAACAAAACTCGGTTATATTGTTATTACTTCATTACCATTTAATACCACCGCCCGAGTGAACCATTTGTCGTGTGAGGATCAGACCCTCAACGATAACATAGCAAAATTCTGGGAATCAGAACACGTGAAAAGTGACAATACTCAAGTATTAACAGAATCAGAACAATTCTGTGATGACCTTTATAACAAAACCACTGTACGCAACCCCCAGGGAAAGTACATAGTACGCATGCCATTTAAAAGGACACCTGTTTTCCCAAAAAATCGGAATGCCGCTCTCAGACGTTTATACTCGATCGAGAGCAAATTGAATAAATTCCCAGAGTGAAAAATTGAATACGCAAAATTTATGATCACTTACGAAGATCTTAATCATATGACTGAAGTTGAGAATGATGTAAACTCACCACCAACGTTAATTACATTCCCCATCATTATGTACTGAAGCAATCTTGCACCACCACAAAATTACGTGTTGTCTTTGACGGAAGCGCCTCTCCTCAAGACGGCCTTTCCATCAACGAACAGTTACATACGGGTCCTTCCGTACAGAACGATCTTTATGACGTGATGATTAGATTTCGTACCTTCCCAATTGCACTGACTGCCGACATAGAGAAGTTGTATAGACAGATACTAATTGCCAAAAATCAGCGTGACTTCCTAAGAATTTTATGGCGTCAGGATCCACAATGTAAAACTAAAACATTTACATTGAATACTGTTACCTACGGACTAGCCCCGAGTGCCTGCATGTAGAACAATACTTCAACTACTGAAGGACGAAGGTCAACTCTTTCCAGTTGCCTCCGCTCGAATATTTAGCGGTATCTATGTCGACGATCTTTGCACAGGCGCGCACTCCGTCGCCGAAGCTTATCAGCTAAAATCCGAGATAACAGAACTCCTCGCAAAGGGAGGTTTTCCTATAAGGAAGTGGGCTAGTAATTCGAGAAGCATTATCAGTAGCTTATCGGACGAGGAAAAATCCTCCGAAATAGACCTGAATTTAAATTCGAAAGATGATTTCAAAGTACTAGGAATGTATTGGAATGTTAAAACCGATTCCTTTCAATTTAGAATTATGAACAAAAAACAAAGCATATGGACTAAACGTCTCATAGCAAGTAAAATCTGTTCGCTCTTTGATCCCATGGGACTGCTTTCTCCCGTTATATTGACAGCAAAAACATACTTACAAAAATTATGGATTGACAAACTATCATGGGACACAATTGTAGACGAACAATTTACTTTGAATTGGAACCAATTTACGACAGTCTGAATACACTCACTCAAGTCTCAATTCCTAGGTTCGTGTTGAACACCCGAAAACAACACATGTTGCATATTTTTGCCGATGCTGTGTTCCGTGGTTACGGAGCAGTGGCGTATACTGTTAGCGATAAACACTNCCTAGGTTCGTGTTGAACACCCGAAAACAACACATGTTGCATATTTTTGCCGATGCTGTGTTCCGTGGTTACGGAGCAGTGGCGTATATTGTTAGCGATAAACACTAATTTACTAACATCAAAGACGAGAGTAGCTCATCCAGAAAAACTAACAATACCTAAATTAGAACTATCGGCAGCTTTGTTAGCTAGTACCCTAGCCATTAAAATAACTACCGCCATAAGTGAAATACAACACAACAAAATTCATTTATGGACAGACTCGATAATAGTTTTGCATTGGCTACAATCGACCAAACAAATAAAAGATGTTTTTGTGTCGAATCGCGTAGAAAAAATATTGCGCACCACTTCTATACATCAGTGGCATTACGTGCCAACTGAAAACAATCCAGCTGACGTAATGACTAGAGCCATCTCCCCTCACGATTTAATCAATTCAGAAATGTGGTGGAAGGGACCTCACTTCATTACCCAAGAAACATGTCAATGGCCGCAATCTCCTCAGCCCTTTGCGTCAACATTAACTACTTTAAATGACGAACAACCTAAGGAGATTCAACCGTGTTCTGAATTTTTTGAGCAACTTATTTCCCGAACAAATAACTATTCTAAGCTCATTCGGACGTTGGCCTATATAAATAAATTCATAATGAAATGTAGAAAACTTCCATCTACTACACACCTGACCACTCTAGAATTGCAACAGGCGGAAGTAACGCTTTTAAAACATATGCAATACGTCTCATTTAAGGACGAATTACATACTTTGAGCAAGGAAAACAATCTAAAATCTTCTAGTAAAATCGCAAAATTGAATCCATTCTTACACACGGATGGTTTAATTAGGGTAAAAAGTCGTATAGAGTCAGCCAAAGTGCCATGGGATCAATCACATCCCATTATACTAGATCATAATCATTCACTTACAAAAATGTTAATACAACATTACCACGTTAAATACTTGCATTTAGCAAATCAATCTTTACTCTACTACATTAGAATGAGGTTTTGGCCCATTAAAGGCCTTCGTACTATAAGAAGTGTAGCGCGTACGTGTATAAATTGTTTACGTAATGTAAAAAATTCTTTTAAACAACAAATGGCATCACTGCCACTTGAGCGACTTGAGCCCAGTAAACCGTTCACTTACACAGGAACTGACTACTTCGGACCTATCAAGATTAGGCGTAATAAACATTTGGTTCTAAAAACAGAACTAGATAAAGCATATGTACTCGTGTTTATATGCATGGTCACTAGAGCCATACATTTAGAAGTAGTCTCTGACCAAAGTCTCATCACTTTCTTATGTGCGTTAAAACGATTCGTGGCAAGGCGCGGGATACCAGTCACCATTTACTCAGATAATGCGCCTACTTATATACAAGCTAAGCAGCGTCTTGACAAAGCTTACGTAAAAGATCAAATCAATCAATTTTGTACTTCCAGAAATATTCAATGGAAGTTCACACCTCCATATGCTCCTCACTTTGGAGGTAATTGGGAAAGATTTGTAACATCCGTTAAAACCCACTTTAATAGAACTGAAAAGACAAAGAAACTGACATTAGAGAAACTAATTACGTTCATAACAGATGTCGAAGGCATCATAAACAGTAGACCACTGAGTCCCATTTCCAATGATCCAGATGACGTACTACCTCTCACCCCAGGGCACTTTCTTGGCTCACCAATTATTGCTCTTCCATACCTCAACCAAGCGCCTCACGACACAAAGTTAAAAAACTACTATGAAAAAATCGTGAGTATCTAAACATATTGCATTTGCGTAACAAGTGGTACTACGAAAACTCGAATATTAATGTGGGAGACTTAGTCATGATCCACAAGGAACATTGTCCCCATAAAAATCAATTTAAATTCCCTCAACTATCACCCACTAATACAAACTTCCACTGTGGTTATTTAATCAAAAATTAGCATTAATGTGCTTCTTCCCAGCTCAACGACAATAAAGTTGACCAATATCAAAGTGATATCTCCATTTCAGTGTTACACATATGGTGCTCTCGATGACGTCACATTCACGATTTAAATCAGACGAAGTAATAACCTTTGCCTGAACCACCGTCTCTATACGTTGTTTTAGATTAGACACGAATTGCTTTAATCTTCTGCACACGATACATAACGGAAGATTCTTTCCAGGAACATCAACTAATTCCAAGGTTTCCACATTACTATGTCTAATAAATGCAAATAAAACATTTGACTGCTGTCTCCAACATACAGCCTATACCAAATTATTAACATTATCATATGTACATTCAATTTCAATCAAACTCGCAACTACCTCCAACTTGAAATTACGAGGCGTCTTGATTACATTTTTATCAAAAATACACAAAGGATTATTTTTCGAACTACATGTTACGTAATTATCCTTAGGAACATGTCCAAAAATATCCATTTCATTCACATGGCAAACAAATGAAAGCAGACACTGAATATTAATGTTCCATGAATTTAAAAGACTAGACGAATATACAGTTTCTCTTTCGCCCCTAATATTAACATTCATCACAGTTTTGCTAAGACCCTTACATACAGACTGACATTCTTGCATGTAGCGTAGATCAGAATAGTGAGAACAATAATTTGCAAAAACAAAATTTAATTTACTATAACTCCTAGGATTAAATTTTATGCAGTATGCATTTACCTCCCAAAAGCAAACAGACTGATCGAAATTAAGAGACCAAAGCTTTCTCCTAATATCATCTGAGAAAATATTCCGAATATCATTGTCATTGATATCTACTTTCAAACACACCCTTTTGTGGTTAAGTATCGTATCTTTGCACTGATTCGTAATAGAATCCCACATCGCAAATGTACTTTCACAACCATTAATAGAAAATATTCCCGGATGAAATGACTTACAATAGTCACAAGAAATATTTGAGCTGGAAACTATTTCCATACCAAAATAATTTAGATCAACCATTAATGACATCCCTGTGATCAAATGAATCTAATATTTTACTAACACCCTTAGTATCAACACACTCACTTTCCGTTTTTAACTCAGTATTAGAAACTATTGTAGATTTATTTAGCACATCTACAGAACAATTTAGATTTGAGACTGGAGAGTGTTTCATATCATCTCCTCGAAATGTATTCAATTCAGCTGAATCATTATCCCAATTTGATTAAGAAGTGATATCATTATTATTAAGAATATCGAAGTTTTGTGATTCACAGGTTTCGTTTAACGTCTCACAATCACGTCTTTCTTCAACTAAATCATTTAGAGAAACTTCAACTACTTTCGGCGTCAAATCCAATTCGTCATCAGATAAAATTAAATTCTTTTCAATTTTATTTTCCGCGACCGGAATGTATTTGCGTTCAGAAAGTGATTCAGTGACTTCATTACACTCAATGCTCCGTGGCGTTACAGCGTTGGTGCTCTCAGTAACAACACTTGCGCCGTTTTGTGTCTTTTTAAGCAGAGCGGCCGTCTTATTTCCTAATAAATAATATCCTAACTCGCGGCGAACTACCGCGGCCTGAGTGACTACTCTAACCATTTTGCCTTTTTCCGTGGCCATTTCTAAGGAAATGTTCGCCAGGGGCAAACACACCGGTTCCACCTGTAAAAGTTGCGACACATCATCATAGCGCCCGTAAACAACGACGTGTCCACGTGGTTCTCGGATATTAAGTCAATTGAGGAACCGCTATCTCTTCAGATATCCATTTCCTCTCCATTTATTTTCCCACAAAATAAAAGGATTATTGACACTAGAGCCCAGCTCTCTTAAATTTTGAATAACCTCTGTAACGTTTTGAATACCCTCCGCCTGCGAAAGTCTTTCACTCTTCTGAGGACAATTAAAGGACAATTGGTCAGTTGCTCGACAATCAAAGCACCTTAGAACGAACGCGTTTTGTTTTCCCTCAGTTTGTGGTAACGACTTTCTACTCGAATCCATTGACGTGTTTCCTTATCGTTTTCGCTACGATTTTCAGTCCGCTCCGTTCGAGTTTGTTCGCGAGGTTTTCCTCCATTCGAAAAACTATTCTGAAACGACTGTTTGACCACTTTAAGGGGTTTACGCATCTCTGATCTCTACAAATCATATTCGTCTAATTTACACGCGAATTCTTTAGACTGATTCATTTAACCCCAATTTTCAAAAAAATGCTTTTACATCGGGTTGAGTTTTTCTTTTTAATTGATCCGTGATCAATAAATCTTTAAGTTGTTCGAAGTCATCCACTTGGACTCCTCCTATCCATCCCGAAAGATATGTCGCTAAACTATATCGCACATCTTCCCAACTCTCGTTCTCTGCTTTCCTACGCGAGAAGAACAACATTCTAAATTTTTCAGCTCATAGCTTGCTTAAAAGATTTAAATTATCTTTAATTTGCTCGTAATCATGACTTTCATTCTCTTTAATTATTTGCAGAACTAGTTCCGAAGGTAATAAACCCAATAAATGTGTACCCCATTGAGATTTCGACATTTAAACTAATTGCTTGTCTTTAAAAAAAAATTCAGCTAAAGACTTAAATCACTATCCTTTTGATATTTGCATATCACACGACTAATATCAACACTACTCGTTTTCCTTTCCGTGGGTAACTATTGCACTGAACGTGATTCGTAGTTTTTCTAATTCGAATCTGCGTTCGGCTTCTCTCCCCCTCTCTACACGCTCACGCTCTTCCGCACGCGCCCTTTCCTCGCGTTCCTCCCTCTCCATCGCCTTCTCGGCGCGTTCTTCCTTCCACTCGTCGATTAATCCTCTGACTAGCCCTTCCACATTAGTATTAAATTTTTTAATTGTAGTTCAGTACAATTTTCTACCTCGGTTACCCCCAACTCTTCCGCTACTTGTTGTAACATGTCTTTACTCAATTGCATTAAATACGTCATGTTTTCAAATTAACTCTAGTTGTTACAAACCAAATGTTTGTAAAGTATTATTGTATATATTTGTTTATAACTATTCATTTTGTTATTAACCATTTTATTTTTGTGTATAAATATGTTTAATTGTTTATAATATACAATGTCTATAATATTATGTATTCAAAACTGGCGCTAATCGAGTATGATGCTATATCGATAGCTTATCTCGACATTATCGATTATATATGCAAGCTCTATGAGCTTAGATTCATGAACGCACTTCTTATAGACGTTCCATGAATCAAGATCCATGAACGTGCCCGCTATGGGCGTTCTTTGATTACCATTTGTGAACACACTCATTATAAGTGTTCTGTGCATACCCTTTAAATAGAGCTGTCTACAGCTACTCAACATGCACTCTATCTGTTTCGTTAGGAAGCAGAACGTCGTAATGTGCGCTACTTCGTAGACCGTTGTGACTCCCGATCGAAGGGATGAGTGTATCAAATCATACAGTGTTGTGTTGTTATGCCGTTAGTGCATAGTACTTTTTGGACCATGATTACTGTATATAAGGAATCATTCCAGTGTCGTGTTGTTACGTCGTACAAATGACAACCAGAAGCAGCTGAAAACTACAAGCATCAACTTTGCTGTACACCCGTCCACAAGCAACCGTAATCAGCAAGGTCGACGGCATCAGAAGACCGTCATTAAGTATTTCTCTCGTATTTAACGAAGCCTTTTGTTCTGGAGACTTTTGAGTCTTGTTCAAATTGTAATGAAACCATTGCCTCATATGTGAGGATATCATCAGGAAAACATTTCTTCATGCAAATTCTAAAAATCCTGCAATCTTTGTGGTTACTTAGTAACCTTTTCATGTGCCAGCAGGTAATTTGTAAATGATCAATTAGTTGATTACTGGGGGGCATTTCCTTGAAAACTCAAGGAAGGAGGTGCTTTTTTTTGTTTAGACCTACCAGTCACACTTCAATCTTGTATAAAACGCTAGTAATTCTGTATAAATGGGAAACGGGATGGGAACTTCAACCAGGAAGTAATTCTATTTCGTATGTTTATAACTCTGTTGATCTTGTATTTCACAGAGTATTATCTGCTCACAACAGATAATTTCAATTTTGCTGTTTATCATAATATTGTGTAATTCAGTGATTGTAGATTGTAAGAAATATATGTATTTATATGAAAGTGTAATAAATGTGAATTTTCTTGAAGTCAAAGCGATTCCTTAAAAAGAATCTTCATACCCTTTAATCTCCCAAGGCTTGTTGAAACACACAAGCAACTCCTGTATATCTCTTGTGCTTATGACGTTTGGTTATTCGTTCATAACACTTGTATTTAAAATGTACATCTTGTATTTAAAATGTACAAGTTTTAAAATGGTTAGACGGAAGAGCAGAACTTAAGGTCTGAGTCCCGCCAAAATAAAGGCACTTTTATTATTATTATACGAAAGTCATTGATTGAGAAGAAAACTTCCCTACGAATATATTCTAACGACCATAAATCGTTAGAGGATTTATTAAAATGAATATAAACAAAATTGCAGGGAAAACCGATTTAATTAGAACATAGAACCCAGGGAGAAATGAAATTCAAANGAAACACAACACTTTATTACACAAGACACCAGAAACCACTCCCACTCCTGTGGCTGTCATGCAACCTCCTCCCAGCGACGAGGGCACGGCCCAGGAAATATTAGTCAAAGCGGCTGTGGCTCGTGAACTTCCGCACGCGTCACTAGCCACCGCATTAATAAACGTGTCGAGCGAGGGCAAGCAAACTCAGTGTAGAGCGCTGTTAGATTGCGGCTCGACTCATTCGCTAATAACTCAAAAAGTCGTAGATACCTTGAAATTGAAGACTAAGAAAACTTCGGTATCAATTAAGGGAGTTTGTGGAACTACGTCTAATGTAGTTTCCACTACCAATTTAAGTATTCATGACTCGCTAAATCAGGGTTACACTTTTAATGTTTCATGTTTAATAGTTCCGGAAATAGCCTCACAGATTCCGTCAGCTAAAATTCGGATTCATAAAAATGAATTACCAAGAAACTGCCCGTTGGCAGATATAACCTTCGACCAACCAGGTAGCATCGATGTGCTACTGGGTTCGCAACCTTTTTGGGATATGTTGTTGAATAAAAATTTCGAGATCAACACGAAGTCAAAATTAAAGCTTAGACTACATGAAACTAAACTAGGATATATAATTATCACCTCGTTACCTTTCAACACAACTCCTCGAGTTAATCATCTTTCTTGTGAGCAACAAACGCTCAATGACAGTATTTCCAAATTTTGGGAGACGAAACATTAAAAATGACGTCGCTCAGACAGTAACCGAAGCGAACTTTTGTGAAGATTTATACTCTAGAACGACTTTACGTAATCATGATGGTAAATACGTTGTCCGTATGCCATTTAAATCAAAGCCAGTATTCACAAACAATCGGAACACAGCCCTCAAAAGGCTTTATTCTATTGAGCATAAATTGTCTAAACATCCTGAATGTAAATCAGAGTATTCACAATTTATGACGACATACGAAGATTTAGCTCACATGACTGACATTACAAATGATTTAAATTCGAATACTTGCGACACGAATTATATTCCACACCATTACGTGTTAAAACAATCCAGTACCACCACAAAATTACGAGTTGTCTTCGACGGGAGCTCCTCATTGCCAGGTAGCCTCTCAATAAATGATCAGCTTCATACGGGGCCAACAGTACAGAATGAGCTCTATGAAGTCATGCTCAGATTCCGTACTTTTCCTATCGCACTAACCGCGGACATCGAGAAGTTTTATAGGCAAATTCTGATAGCCAGAGATCAAAGAGATTTTTTGCGCATATTATGGCGACAAGAACCGACAGATAAAATCAAAACCTTTAAACTGAATACTGTTACGTATGGTCTCGCCCCCAGTGCTTATCTCGCTTGCAGAACCATTTTGCAGTTGCTGAAGGACGAAGGCCAGCCTTTCCCACTCGCTTCCCCACGCATAAAAACCGGAATCTATGTAGATGACTTATGCACCGGCGCGCACTCCGTTGCCGAAGCGTATCAGTTACAAAGTGAGATAACAGAACTCCTCGCCAAGGGAGGTTTCCCGATAAGGAAGTGGGCGAGCAACTCAGAAGTAATTATCTCCAGCTTATCTGAACACGAAAGGTCTACCGAAATCGATTTCCACTTAAATTCGAATAAAGATTTTAAAGTGCTAGGCATATACTGGAATGTCGTAGAGGATTCGTTTCAATTCAGAATTCGAAATATAAAACAAGATACATGGACTAAGAGATCCGTGGCTAGTAAGATTTGCTCGTTATTTGACCCGCTAGGGCTACTATCACCTGTCATACTCACTGCGAAAACATACCTGCAACAACTATGGATATATAAGTTTGACTGGGATACAATTTTAGACGAAGCATTCATTATGGATTGGAATAATTTCTATAACAGCCTCAACGCACTTACTAGACTCCCGATCCCTCGGTTCGTATTAAATACACGAAACCATTATATTTTACACGTCTTTGCCGACGCTGCACTCCGCGGCTTTGGTGCAGCGGCGTATATTGTTAGTGATGAGTGTTCGAGTCTCTTGACATCCAAGACTCGAGTAGCGCATCCTAATAGATTGACAATACCAAAACTTGAATTGTCTGCTGCATTGCTCGCTAGTAATTTAGCTATTAAAATTTGTAATGCTATTACTGAAATAAACCCTAGTGAGATTCACTTCTGGACAGACTCTATGATAGTCATTCATTGGTTGCACTCGAGTAAACCCTTGAAAGACATATTCGTATCAAATCGTGTACAATCAATATTACGATCTACATCTATTCATCAATGGCACTACGTGCCCACGGAGCTGAATCCAGCTGATATTATGACTCGTGACATCGCACCTAGTGACCTAATTGACTCTCGAATATGGTGGAACGGACCCGAATTCATTACTTTACATCCTACGCAATGGCCTCACTCTCCTCAACCATTTACGTCAACTATTACAACTTCAAAGGACGAACCTTTTGAGGAAATAGAGCCGAGTGATGATTTCTTTGTTAACCTCATGTCACGATCAAATAGCTATTCCAAACTCACTAGAATATTAGCTTACGTAATAGGATTCACTACGAAATGTAGTCGTATTCCTACTGACACTTATTTGACTATCGTAGATCTTCAGCAGGCAGAAATACTTCTTTTAAAGTACATGCAACATACTTCTTTTAAAGATGAATTACGTGATTTAAATCATAATCGCACAATTAAATCTTCTAGCAAGATTTTCAAACTTTCTCCATTCTTGCATGATGACGGATTATTAAGAGTCGGTAGTCGCATTGCATTAGCTCCGGTGTCATGGGACCAAACGCATCCCATCATTTTAGACCAGACGCACGCAATCACTAAAATGTTAATTTTGTCCTTTCATGATAAATTGAAAGACGTTTCTATGTTGCTCATTTTTTTATTATTGGTGTTAAAAAGCTTTTTCGGCTGCATAGCAACCATCGTCAGTAACATACACTGAGTGTTGAGGAATATTTTTGGCGCATTCGCCAAAAATAATAAAAATAAAAAAATGAGCAACATAGAAACGTCTTTCAATTTATCATGCTTTGATAATGTTGCTAAAGCACCACAATTACCAAGTATAGTTTTGTCCTTTCATCTCAAATATCTTCATCTACCGAGCCAATCGTTATTATATCATATTCGTATGAGATTTTGGCCCATCAAGGGTTTAAGAACAATACGTAGCGTGACACGTACCTGCGTCAATTGTCTACGAAATCTAAAAAATCCTCTTAAACAGCAAATGGCAGCATTACCACTCGAGCGGCTACAACCGACGAGACCATTCACACATACCGGTACCGACTACATCGGACTTGTTAAGATCCGGCGCACTTAGCATCTCGTACACAAGGGCGATCTGGACAAGGCTTATATCATTATCTTTATTTGTTTAGTGACTCGTGCCTTTCGCTTAGAAGTTGTGTCAGACCAAGGGCACAACACCTTTCTAGGAGCATTAAAACGTTTTGTTGCCAGACGCGGCGTACCTGCTGCTATTTATTCGGATAATGCTCCGACGAATTTGATGGCTAAGCAACGCTTTGATAAAGCATATATGAGAAATCAAATAAATCAATTTTGCCTTTCACGAAATATTCAGTGGAAATTTATTCCTCCGTACGCTCCACACTTCGGTGGGAATTGGGAGCGATTTGTCAGGTCGGTTAAGATACAATTCAACCGAACACTCAAATCCAAAAGACTAACGTTAGAAAACTTGACAACTTTCATAACAGACGTAGTGGGCATTATTAACAGCCGCCCGCTAAACCCCATTTTTAACGATATTGGCGATCTCCTTCCTCTTACCCCGGGGCATTTCTTGATTGGTTCACCAATCACAGCCCTCCCATACCTCAACATATCGCCTCTTGGCACCTCGTTGAAAAACCATCACGAGCAAATAGAGAGTATGTGAATTGAGTTTTGGAAGAGGTGGACGCAGGAATACTTAAATACGTTGCACTTACGCAACAAGTGGCATTACCAGCAAACAAATATTCAAGTAGGAGATCTGGTAATGATCCATAAGGATCTTTGCCCCACGTTCCAGTGGCCATTGGGGCGAGTAGTAGAGCTCTTCCCCGGACCAGACGGAAAGACGAGGGTAGTTAATTTAAAAACTAGCAAAGGTCTTATCAAAAGACCTATTGTGAAACTAACGCCTTTACTAAGTAATCAAGAAGTAATCTTAACGGATGTTGAACCAACATCACCCTAGGCCCGGGGAGTATGTTACAAACCAAACGTTTGTAAAGTACTATTGTTATTAACTATTCAATTGTTAATAACTATTCATATTTGTTTATAACCATGTTTATTTATTTGTAATTATTTAGTGTTTGTATATATCAATGTTTCAAACTGACCGCTAATCGAGTTGTAAATTGTATAAATACGTATCGACTATACTAGTCGATGTATTCAAATTCATGTATTCAAATCGATATATTCGAAAAAAAGAATCTTAATAGAGAGTATGAGAGTATCATACTATTGTGTAATTCAGTATTTCTAGATTGTAAGAAGTATATGTATTTATGTTTAATAAATGTGAATGTTATCAGAATCGAAGCGATTCCATAAAAAGAATCTTAATACCCCTTTAACCTTTCAAGCTAGTTGCAATACACTAGCAACCCCTATATATTTCCTTTGTTATTTGAGCGTCTGGTTATTCGTTCATAACATAGGATATATATATTTTTGGTGCCGTGACCAGGATTCGCATTGATTCTGTTTATGTTCGCATTTCTTTGTTGTTCAAACTATATACTAATTAATTTGAATGTTTTGCAGCTTTCACCGCCTCCACAACTCAACTCAACTCTTCAATCGGTGAGATAAGCCAATACATATTTCTTCCTTCTACCATTCCTTCCCACGTTATCAATATGACTGAAGAAGACGTGAAACTATTCAAAAGACAGATCGCTACAACCAAATCTAAACTTACGAGATGTCGGACGCACATTGACAACTACAACGAGGACGAGGACAAACCGGACTCACTGACTAAATTAAAGAATACGCTCGACAATATATTCAAGGATCACGAAAAGTTCCAAGATTCGTTAGAATCGGCAACGGGTATTTGTAATGACAAAGAAAGATTGGAATTTGAAAAGAATTACTATAAGCTAATAGGTCGTGTCGGAGACATTCTCAAACGACTATCTCGACAGTCGCTCGCACCGCGTTCTACCCACAATGATTCTCAAGACGCTTCCTTCATAACTAGGTCATTCGCCTCGCAACTTCCAAGAATGGTTTTGCCTAAATTTTCCGGAGATATTCTAAAATGGGTCTCTTTTAGGGAACTTTTCGAGTCTATTATAAACCAACACGACGAACTGTCGAACGTACAAAAGCTTCAATATCTGAAAACTTCTGTTGAGCATCCGGCCCATAATTTAATTGTCTCACTCGAACTTATAAATGAAAACTATCAAGTGGCTTGGAACGTCCTCGCTAAGCAGTACAGTAATCCGAGAGTAATGGCTCACATTGCCTTTCGATCCTTTGTGGAATATCAGAAAATTCAAAGGGAATCGCCTCACGAGCTTAGGGCATTAATAGATCATTCCCAAAGTTGTATTCGCTCGTTGAAGTCGTTAAACATAGATGTCACCTCATGGGACACTATTTTAGTATTTCACATTACGTCGAAACTCGATACTGCCACCCTCAAACATTATGAGGAAACGTGTAATACCACGTCGTTACCTTCATATACCGGACTGATAGATTTTTTGGAGCGACAAGCGCAAGCCCTTACGGCATCTATTCGCGATCCTGTCAGACAAATTACGAAACAGCTCGCCAACACTAACATTACTAGGAACAAGCGACACTTCAATGCTCTAGTACACCAATCGCAAACTTTTAACAAACGACTAGCGTGCTTGAAGTGTAATCAACCGCACAAATTGTTCTTCTGCCCATCCTTCAATAAACTGAACGTTCAGGATAGATATAATTTTGTTACTAATAGAAAACTATGCACAAACTGTTTTAGGGAAAATCATACTAAATTAAACTGCAAGGCCTTCACATCCTGTAAACTATGTGGTAGGAAACACAACACTTTATTACACAAGACACCAGAAACCACTCCCACTCCTGTGGCTGTCATGCAACCTCCTCCCAGCGACAAGGGCACGGCCCAGGAAATATTAGTCAAAGCGGCTGTGGCTCGTGAACTTCCGCACGCGTCACTAGCCACCGCATTAATAAACGTGTCGAGCGAGGGCAAGCAAACTCAGTGTAGAGCGCTGTTAGATTGCGGCTCGACTCATTCGCTAATAACTCAAAAAGTCGTAGATACCTTGAAATTGAAGACTAAGAAAACTTCGGTATCAATTAAGGGAGTTTGTGGAACTACGTCTAATGTAGTTTCCACTACCAATTTAAGTATTCATGACTCGCTAAATCAGGGTTACACTTTTAATGTTTCATGTTTAATAGTTCCGGAAATAGCCTCACAGATTCCGTCAGCTAAAATTCGGATTCATAAAAATGAATTACCAAGAAACTGCCCGTTGGCAGATATAACCTTCGACCAACCAGGTAGCATCGATGTGCTACTGGGTTCGCAACCTTTTTGGGATATGTTGTTGAATAAAAATTTCGAGATCAACACGAAGTCAAAATTAAAGCTTAGACTACATGAAACTAAACTAGGATATATAATTATCACCTCGTTACCTTTCAACACAACTCCTCGAGTTAATCATCTTTCTTGTGAGCAACAAACGCTCAATGACAGTATTTCCAAATTTTGGGAGACGAAACATTAAAAATGACGTCGCTCAGACAGTAACCGAAGCGAACTTTTGTGAAGATTTATACTCTAGAACGACTTTACGTAATCATGATGGTAAATACGTTGTCCGTATGCCATTTAAATCAAAGCCAGTATTCACAAACAATCGGAACACAGCCCTCAAAAGGCTTTATTCTATTGAGCATAAATTGTCTAAACATCCTGAATGTAAATCAGAGTATTCACAATTTATGACGACATACGAAGATTTAGCTCACATGACTGACATTACAAATGATTTAAATTCGAATACTTGCGACACGAATTATATTCCACACCATTACGTGTTAAAACAATCCAGTACCACCACAAAATTACGAGTTGTCTTCGACGGGAGCTCCTCATTGCCAGGTAGCCTCTCAATAAATGATCAGCTTCATACGGGGCCAACAGTACAGAATGAGCTCTATGAAGTCATGCTCAGATTCCGTACTTTTCCTATCGCACTAACCGCGGACATCGAGAAGTTTTATAGGCAAATTCTGATAGCCAGAGATCAAAGAGATTTTTTGCGCATATTATGGCGACAAGAACCGACAGATAAAATCAAAACCTTTAAACTGAATACTGTTACGTATGGTCTCGCCCCCAGTGCTTATCTCGCTTGCAGAACCATTTTGCAGTTGCTGAAGGACGAAGGCCAGCCTTTCCCACTCGCTTCCCCACGCATAAAAACCGGAATCTATGTAGATGACTTATGCACCGGCGCGCACTCCGTTGCCGAAGCGTATCAGTTACAAAGTGAGATAACAGAACTCCTCGCCAAGGGAGGTTTCCCGATAAGGAAGTGGGCGAGCAACTCAGAAGTAATTATCTCCAGCTTATCTGAACACGAAAGGTCTACCGAAATCGATTTCCACTTAAATTCGAATAAAGATTTTAAAGTGCTAGGCATATACTGGAATGTCGTAGAGGATTCGTTTCAATTCAGAATTCGAAATATAAAACAAGATACATGGACTAAGAGATCCGTGGCTAGTAAGATTTGCTCGTTATTTGACCCGCTAGGGCTACTATCACCTGTCATACTCACTGCGAAAACATACCTGCAACAACTATGGATATATAAGTTTGACTGGGATACAATTTTAGACGAAGCATTCATTATGGATTGGAATAATTTCTATAACAGCCTCAACGCACTTACTAGACTCCCGATCCCTCGGTTCGTATTAAATACACAAAACCATTATATTTTACACGTCTTTGCCGACGCTGCACTCCGCGGCTTTGGTGCAGCGGCGTATATTGTTAGTGATGAGTGTTCGAGTCTCTTGACATCCAAGACTCGAGTAGCGCATCCTAATAGATTGACAATACCAAAACTTGAATTGTCTGCTGCATTGCTCGCTAGTAATTTAGCTATTAAAATTTGTAATGCTATTACTGAAATAAACCCTAGTGAGATTCACTTCTGGACAGACTCTATGATAGTCATTCATTGGTTGCACTCGAGTAAACCCTTGAAAGACATATTCGTATCAAATCGTGTACAATCAATATTACGATCTACATCTATTCATCAATGGCACTACGTGCCCACGGATCTGAATCCAGCTGATATTATGACTCGTGACATCGCACCTAGTGACCTAATTGACTCTCGAATATGGTGGAACGGACCCGAATTCATTACTTTACATCCTACACAATGGCCACACTCTCCTCAACCATTTACGTCAACTATTACAACTTCAAAGGACGAACCTATTGAGGAAATAGAGCCGAGTTATGATTTCTTTGTTAACCTCATGTCACGATCAAATAGCTATTCCAAACTCACTAGAATATTAGCTTACGTAATAAGATTCACTACGAAATGTAGTCGTATTCCTACTGACACTTATTTGACTATCGTAGATCTTCAGCAGGCAGAAATACTTCTTTTAAAGTACATGCAACATACTTCTTTTAAAGATGAATTACGTGATTTAAATCATAATCGCACAATTAAATCTTCTAGCAAGATTTTCAAACTTTCTCCTTTCTTGCATGATGACGGATTATTAAGAGTCGGTAGTCGCATTGCATTAGCTCCGGTGTCATGGGACCAAACGCATCCCGTCATTTTAGACCAGACGCACGCAATCACTAAAATGTTAATTTTGTCCTGTCATCTTAAATATCTTCATCTACCGAACCAATCGTTATTATATCATATTCGTATGAGATTTTGGCCCATAAGGGTTTAAGAACAATACGTAGCGTGACACGTACCTGCGTCAATTGTCTACGAAATCTAAAAAATCCTCTTAAACAGCAAATGGCAGCATTACCACTCGAGCGGCTACAACCGACGAGACCATTCACACATACCGGTACCGACTACATCGGACTTGTTAAGATCCGGCGCACTTAGCATCTCGTACACAAGGGCGATCTGGACAAGGCTTATATCATTATCTTTATTTGTTTAGTGACTCGTGCCTTTCGCTTAGAAGTTGTGTCAGACCAAGGGCACAACACCTTTCTAGGAGCATTAAAACGTTTTGTTGCCAGACGCGGCGTACCTGCTGCTATTTATTCGGATAATGCTCCGACGAATTTGATGGCTAAGCAACGCTTTGATAAAGCATATATGAGAAATCAAATAAATCAATTTTGCCTTTCACGAAATATTCAGTGGAAATTTATTCCTCCGTACGCTCCACACTTCGGTGGGAATTGGGAGCGATTTGTCAGGTCGGTTAAGATACAATTCAACCGAACACTCATATCCAAAAGACTAACGTTAGAAAACTTGACAACTTTCATAACAGACGTAGAGGGCATTCTTAACAGCCGACCGCTAAGCCCCATTTCTAACGATCCTGGCGATCTCCTTCCTCTTACCCCAGGGCATTTCTTGATTGGTTCACCAATCACAGCCCTCCCATACCTCAACAAAGCGCCTCTTGGCACCTCGTTGAAAAACCATCACGAGCAAATAGAGAGTATGAATTGAGTTTTGGAAGAGGTGGACGCAGGAATACTTAAATACGTTGCACATACGCAACAAGTGGCATTACCAGCAAACAAATATTCAAGTAGGAGATCTGGTAATGATCCATAAGGATCTTTGCCCCACTTTCCAGTGGCAATTGGGGCGAGTAGTAGAGCTCTTCCCCGGACCAGACGGAAAGACGAGGGTAGTTAATTTAAAAACTAGCAAAGGTCTTATCAAAAGACCTATTGTGAAACTAACGCCTTTACTAAGTAATCAAGAAGTAATCTTAACGGATGTTGAACCAACATCACCCTAGGCCCGGGGAGTATGTTACAAACCAAACGTTTGTAAAGTACTATTGTTATTAACTATTCAATTGTTAATAACTATTCATATTTGTTTATAACCATGTTTATTTATTTGTAATTATTTAGTGTTTGTATATATCAATGTTTCAAACTGACCGCTAATCGAGTTGTAAATTGTATAAATACGTATCGACTATACTAGTCGATGTATTCAAATTCATGTATTCAAATCGATATATTCGAAAAAAAGAATCTTAATAGAGAGTATGAGAGTATCATACTATTGTGTAATTCAGTATTTCTAGATTGTAAGAAGTATATGTATTTATGTTTAATAAATGTGAATGTTATCAGAATCGAAGCGATTCCATAAAAGGAATCTTAATACCCCTTTAACCTTTCAAGCTAGTTGCAATACACTAGCAACCCCTATATATTTCCTTTGTTATTTGAGCGTCTGGTTATTCGTTCATAACAAGAAGAACCTCACGAATCATTTCAGATGAACTGTTTTATTTTCTCTGTGCTTAAATTATTTAAGGAGCTCATAACGTGCAAAATTATGTCATTAAATTTAAAGAATATTAGTGGTTCTTTGTATTATGAAATTTAAATGCACGAAAGATATTAAATAAGAACATTTGTAACAGTAATATCACAGAGTAATGTTTCCTTAATTGTTCTAAGGGGAAGAAATATTTGTACGTGTCAATTCTGTGTGAATATGTTCAACTTGAAAAATCAAAATAAAATTGTGATAAACTGCATCAGAGTTCCGAATCCTTATTTTTATTTAATGTAAATGTGTCTGATTTAATAATGTTATTTTATTCCATCCAGGGTACATTAGAATATGTATCTGAAGCAGTAAATATTAAAATTAATACTAATATGAATTATCAAATAGAGAGTAATTAGTTCACAATGTGTTTTGATAGTGCTTCAGTTGTTAAAAAATTATACAAGAAATAAATATAATGATGTAAGTTGGCATACTTGATGTCAGGTACATCACTAAGTTGGTATTAGATGTTGATGTATAATGTAGTTGATTCAGTGTATTTTGTAATGGTATGATACCATTTACTGTGTAATACCTAGAATTTTAGGTAATGTTTTTATGTAGTATGTTTGACGTATGAATTGATATTAACAAAACATGAAGCATTAGGGAATTTAAGGTATGGATTTTTATATTTTCTGTGATTTTAAATTTTACTTGTAGGAAGGCACTGTGTCAGTAACTGTGGGGTGGATCGAGTAGCCTCACAGTGCTGTTGCCAGTCCCAAGCCCGGATAGAGGAGGGGGGGTTGGGGCATCAGGCTAGCAACCTGTCCCCCATAAAAAAGACCACTGCTAAAAGTCTCAGCAATCAGCCTCAGAAAAAGGTAAAGGATGGACGACGACACAAGCAAAGACAAATGGCTATGGAATGTTCGCACCTTATTGCAGCCTGGTAAAATGAACGAACTAGCTGATGAAGTCAGAGATCTTAAGATGGATGTCATTGCTCTCCAAGAAATAAGATGGAAAGATAGTGGAATTATAAGCAAGAAGGAATTTACTCTATATTATAGTGGTGCAAAAAATATATCAGGTCAGGCAGGGACCGGTTTCTTTGTAAAGAACCAGATACAAAAGCATGTAATCAGCTTTGTGGCTCATAGCGAAAGAATTAGTAAGTTGCGCATAAAGGGAAAATACAATAATATCTCATTGATTAATGTATATGCTCCTACTGAAGACAAGGAGATGGAAGAGAAGGAGAAATTTTATGAAGAACTACAGTATGTATTCGACAGCTCCCCCAAAAGTGATACCATGTGATACTGGGAGATTACAATGCTCAACTTGGGAAAGAAGAATGCTACAGCACAGTAACAGGCATGCATACTTTACACGAGGAGACCAATAGTAATGGAGAGATATTATGTGGATTTGCAGTAATAAATGATCTAATTGTTATGAGTACGCAATTCCAACATAAGAAAATACATTTAGGAACCTGGAATGCACCAGGACAAATGTTAGTAAATCAAATTGATCATGTGATTATTAACCGCACCAAAAAGGACCTTATAAATGATGTAAGAACATTGAGGGGACCGAACATAGACAGTGATCATTTTATGGTTAGAACAGTATTGCATCTAAAATTACCAAAGATATATACAAAGAAAATATCACGGACTGTCGGATGGAATAGAGTAAATATGTGTAATATTAGCAAAATGAAGGAATATCGTTTAGAGTTATTCAGGAGGCTTAAAGATCTCCCAAAGAGTGATGATGTAAATGAAGAATGGAAGAATGTACAAAATGCAATGATAGAGGTAGCGGACAGCATAATAGGAAAGCAAAAGCCTATAAGGAGTGAATGGTGGGACAATGACTGTAAACAAACTATTCAAGAAAAAAATGAAGCTAGAAGAAGATATTTACAATCTAAAACAAGAGCTAGTTATGATAATTATAAATTAAAAAGATTGCAGGATAATAAGATCTGTAAATTGAAAAAGAAAAGGTGGATGAATAATAAACTTAAATGCATAATAGAAAGTCACAAAGCAAGAGAAACGAGAAAATTTTATAAGGAAGTTAGAGGGCTTCAGCCAAAGCATATAAATGTCCCTCTATTATGTAAAGATGAAGAAGGAAACCTGTTATTACAAGAACCTGAAATTTTAAATAGGTGGATGAACTATTTCAAAATGGATCTAAATACGGCTGCAAGTACACTAGCTGTTTTCCCTCAATATGCAGAAACCAGTTCTAATAATGAACACGAACTAGATCCCCCTTCATACAATGAAGTATGTTATGTAATAAGGAATTTAAAAGCAGGTAAAGCTCCTGGTCCTGATAATGTTTCTCCAGAACTTAATTAAAGGCGGTGGTAGAACATTATACCAAAGGTTACATTGGTTAATCTTAAAAACATGGGAACAAGAAGAGATACCGACCAACTAGAGGGAAGGAATAATCTGGACAGTGTTCAAAAAAGGAGATAGGCATGAATATGCTAATTATAGACCAATTTCCCTATTAAATGTAGCTTATAAGATTTTTGCAATCC
>NNCF01127611.1:753827-809798 GCA_002313205.1 Laupala kohalensis | reverse complement strand
GGTACTGGTGGATTGTCTTCATTTCTTTATCAATTATTTCTACTTGACCTTCATTAGATTTGTGGCATGTAATTCTCTCATGCAATGAGCAGAGGTATTTATACACCACTGTGGCTTAAAGCAAAACTAACATTCCATTGACAGCTTTCTATACAGCCTTTCTATGACAGCTTTTCTCCTGTGACTTGTTTTAACAGTCTCATTTATTTATTAATGATATGAATAGTTGGTGGATATAAATAAATGAGTACCTTACCCCATTTTTGCAAGTATACCCCATTTTTGTATACTGGATTGTATATTTCCATTCATTTGAGAATGTCCTGAATCTTTATTATGAATAAATAGAATTAAGAGCAAGTATGTATTTTCTTTGTGTACATTTCCTGTCAATTGTCCTGTTTTCATTTTCTATTTCATATGTGTAGTAAAATATTTCAGTTATACATCTTGTTAACTATTCACAAATGTTAATTTTTGTAGGGAAAGTATTTTCAGCTAAATTATTGTGAAATTATGAAGCATGAGGTCGAGGGAGTGGGGAGTACAGTACCTGGTGGGGGAAGGGGGAGGGGAATCGGGAACTGCCACGCGCCCTGTGGCCGGTTTTTGAACTTGGTAGTTTGCATAGAATAATGTTAGGAGCGCTGAAAGCTGTTAATACACCGTTAGTATGGGAGAGGGGCGTCTGGTTTATAGTCTGTGGTCCTGGCTTAAGTACATCCACTTTGTAACTACACTCACTAGCTGAAGACCAACCTTCATTTTATATCATAAACACCCGTCCTGTCGATACAAATCTGCCTTTTAATTTTTCCGCCAACGCGTTGAGATGAGATCGTGTTACATCTTTCTGGAGATTCCACAGTTCAGTGCGAGTTATGGTAAATGCGGAGAAACTTGTTAATCATTCTCCGCAACAACATGGTAACATTCATTCTTACCTTATGGTTCAAGACGAAACGAGAGGTCTATTAAAACCCTCAATTCCGTAGCACCTCTAATATTTGAGCAATCACCACCACAGCGTGTAACGAAAAAAGCGAACTCTATCTCACAAATGATCTCTCGAGTACAGGAATGCAAATATATATTTTTATTTTTCAAGTTCAAAATGAGATATAATATCACCACACAGCGTTCTTAAACGAAGTTGGAAAGAATTTTTCAAATGTCATATTTATATCTCTTAATACAGCAAACGGGGACCATTACAAATTCAATTTGATTCCAAAAATGTTTTGGCAATGTAAATGACGATTTCACTTAACTACTTTTCATGCGATTAAAAAAATGAAAAAGTATCGTGAAACGAGGGTTTATTCAACCAAATTCTTCCTCACAAAATTGGCATAAGATGTAAAATAATTCTCATATTTCAAATGTGAGCATTATGGCCAAAGACAGAAGTAACCCCACAGTAAAATCTCGAACTGAATCTCATTCCTGTTTCTGAAATTCACGTGTCTCAGACCAGTTAATTGAACCTCGATTACGAAACTTATTATCATACTTATGTAAGTACAACGGTACATCCAATAAAGAGGAAATGGAAAGCACAACTATCCTTAGAAGAAGTAATTCTCGAAAAGCGTTTCTGACGCGTGTCCCCTCTCTGTGGAATGAAACAAACGCCTGTCCGCTTCTTTCGAAGAAAAGCGAAATCAAATAAGTCGAGCGATATTTAACCACAGCCGACGTCCCGTCAGAGCTCGAGAGAAAAAGGAGAGAGAATCATCTCCGAGGTAAGGGGAAGGGAAGGCTCCCTCTCCTCTCGCTTCGTTCGTTCTTCCATTCCACTGGAGCGCGTGTCCCAAGTCCGTCTTCTCGTCCTCGCGGCGCGACGGCATCCACAGACGGCTGGCTCCTTTTGTGTTCGCGTCGTCCTCCGACAGTCGACAGAAGGCTGCTGCGGATGGAGCTCAGCAGAAGCACATCGTGTGCGGAGGAGAGAAGGCGGGGGAAGGCCGTCATGGTTCGAGGGTCGGTGAGGGGAGACTGAGGGCAGGGTGTGCGACATCTGAAGCGACAGTGGCCAAATAGGAAACGAGAGCATAGGAGATACGAGTTTAGGAGGGTGCTGGGGAAGGGGTATGGAGGAAAACAGAAAGAATGTACATGTCATGTACAGATGGCGTGCGATAATGTTGAGACTAAATAAATGAACCGAGGAAAAAAAAAGAATGGATCATGGACGATAAAGGTAGGGTGATTAAAAGGAGCCATGCAAAACTAGCGACGAAGATGAATAAACATTGGAATATAAAGAGTACTTGATGAAGAGTATGGGAAAGGAGAATTAATCCAGACCGATAAAAATAATAGAAAACAAAATGAGAAAGACAAAATTATAGGAAAGGTACAAAATCGAATATAAATGAGGAATATATGGAACGGAGTGAATATCCTGGGGAAAGCATCTCCACGTCGCAAATAACTTCGCGTCACAAATAACTTCAGCCGTTCACACAACAGAGATCCGTGTGGGAAGATACGTTTGCTCACTCGTTCTCAAGAGACGATGTGTGTGGGATGTGCACGACTGAACCTCCAGAAAATACAAGTCGGACTCAATACTGAATAATGTATCACTTGTAAGATGGAGTGAGAAGAACTTTAGTGAGTCAGTATACAATATCACGCAGGGAAGTATCCAATACGGAAGGCTATTCGGGTCATTGTAAATAATGCTGTTAAAAAAGAGGATAAATGAAAATATAAAAGAAGCAACTTTTTGAAGATTGGATGGATTTCAATAGATATAAGTGAAATCAATTAGGTTCCAATCCAGAAAAAAACAATACTATTGAAAGCAAGCTAGAAAATAATGAAGAAGTGTTTAGAAAAGGAATGAGTTACTATGAAATGTATGTGATAGGTCTACATTTCGGAGGGTCCACAAAGCAGAGATACATCGACGAGACTAGTTGGATTATCGTTTATTCTTGAATATTCGTTGCAACGTCCTGCGAACGATAGCTCGCCGTCTCCACTCCTCTGGGGACATGACATCGTCCATCTTCAGAAGAGGTGCCGCTGGCGACAGAATTCCGCTTCGTTTTCCATGCTCGCGATCTGAGCCGATCTTCGACTACCAAAAGAATCTTCTCCTTCAAAGGAAGAATTCTCTGCGGGGAGATACAAGGCAAGGAGTCACAACGGTTGCAACAAACTGGGTGGAAGCATGAATCGTCGCGGAAGTCAAATAGTCCTCTTCATATTAGAGATGAGCCCAAAATGCAGTTGGCGACACGAAAATATGTAAGCCTCTGAGCAATTCTGAATGCACATAATTAAAACAATGAAAAAACTCGAAGACATATTAATTCACGAACTCTCCCTACTAAGGAGCTACCAACAAAATACCCAAGAATAAATTGAAATTATTTTGAATATAATTTTTCTGTGTATTCTATAAAAGGCAATTCTATGAAATTATTGAAAGGATTGTTAAATACCCAACGGCTTCTGGTAGACTGATAGTATCCTCGCAAGGCTTGATAATGCTTGTAGTACATACCACACTGAGACAAATGTATCCGCGTTATTTGTAAATCGATGGGAACAAGCATAATTATCCATTCAATCGAACACCCGACGGCAGCGCGCAGGGAACCTCGAGTTGAGCCAACAAGTTAAAACGCATCGATGGAGCAATGGCGCGGCAGCCGCACATTCGCGTGATGGAAGACAAACAGAGCAGCGGGAACTTCATTGGCGGCGGTGAATTGACACACACACAACGAGTGACAATCAGTCCCACAGTAGGCCTCAAATGGGTTGCAGTTACGGCGATGGACTGCGTCGTAATCAACGCCTTTGTTATTAATTCGATTTCCCGCACGTTGAACCATTCGTTCACGTTACATCACATGCCTCCAAAACACGTTTCTCGCAGTTGAAGAAGAAAGAAGAAAGCATGTGACTTCAAAATGACACATACTACAAAATAGAGTTGTGATCATCGCAGTGTATTCAGAATGAGGAGAACCGGAACTACAAACCTCTCTAAATGTTCTTGACTTCTCCAAATTTTACAATGCTTCGTATTTCACGAGTTTGCTACCCAGATGAGATCAGTGTAAGATGGTTTCTTTTCATAAAAATTGAAGTAGCCAATTATGTCAAGTAACAATATTGTAGTACATTTCATTTTCTTCAATTATAGAGAAAAACGTGCGCTCTATTCACACGACACTATAGGAAATTATTTTTATTTAATATTTTCGTACAATTCCAATATATTTGGATGCATGTTCCATGCAAAAAAGAGAAATATTTGAAAAAATTTCTTGAAACAATTGTTCTTCTGATACGTTACGTAATAAAGTGTTGTAGATCGTGGATATTATTTTAATTACGACCATATATCAATTGAAAACATAATTTTTGGCATGTAATTGTTTGTTTCCTTATTTAAATTGCACCAAATATGGTCATTTATTTATTAGTCACACACGAGCATAAGTTATATTAAAAAGTATTCGAAAAATTGTATATAGCACTATTTTGTTAAATATGCATATAAGAACAAATAATACAAATATGGTGAATTCAATACAAATACAAGATTTAAAAAGGAGTTGAGAGATATATGGCAAACTCTATTACAAAGATATGAGTAAATTGTCGATGCCAACTATAATAGTTAAATGGATGAGAGGAATATAAGGATATGAGCGTAAAAATACGTAGAAGTACAGTAAAGAAGACACACAATAGAACAGTCGAGAAGGCAGATAGTCAGATAATACAAAAGACAGATGGCCGGACGTCGTAATTTATGCAAGATCAGATACTTGGAGAGTCGACCTTACCATTTGGTGAGGTAATTCTTCATTCTGCGCGTGTGTTAAGTGAATGTGATTAGTGATGTAAGAATACATTCACTTGAATATAAATCACAACAATACGAAGATACAAGATGATTTTTCAAAGATATATGTTCGTAGATTTGTTTTATAATACGTATTTGTTCAATATTTTATTTTTGACCATTACGTTAAATTCTTCTAGTAGGTAATATAAAATCAATTTGATATCTGGAGCAATGATACGTTATATTACTAAATAATACCAATAATCCCAAATATACTAATAATTTTGTATTAAAACTATAATTTGTTTTGGAACTCTGCTTAGTGAAGGGAAAATCGTAAATTTTTGTGTAATGTAAAACAATTTAAAATTGGTTTGTTGTCATTGTTACATTGTCTTAAAGTACTTACTGTAACAATCGCGCGTTATCATAATAGATTGACGATGATTAGTCTTGAAATTAAGACATTACTATTTTTTTTGTTCAAGAGCCCAACAAAAATATAACTACTTCTGTCAGCGAAAAAATGTCATACTCACCGGGTCATACATAGAATCCACTAGTTCACAATGTCACCATGACTGAGTTTTTCACTACACGAGTTAAAACTAGACTCTCACCTATTGATCATTATTTGCCACTGTTTCTGAAAAACATTTTGGCTTTTGAATGTAGTATATCACTTTTTCTGGGGAGAGATAAGAAAACGTTTCACTTGATAAAATTTCTCCAGGAAAGTTGAAGGAGTTCTCTTATCCACATGGTACTGCGTTCGTACGAGCGAGTAACCCACGCATTCGATTGGATAGAACGGTTGGAAGGATGAAGAGCGCAATGTGAACATGGATAGAATCCGATGATTGGGAATGGACGAAGATCGGGGAAACGTGTCCGTTTTGTCCACATTCGCCACTTGGGAGAGAGGTGAGTGACCAGGATAGGGACGTTGAAACTGGATGGGAACCACAAACAGGAAGAGTCCTGCCGGTGGAAGCTCAGGGGAATCAATAGTTGAGAGAGTAAGAAACCCTTGGGTGATAGATGGGTGTCGCGTGGCCACGGGATCTGTACCACGGGCTCGAAGAGGGGGGAGCCCTGGATCGCGGTCGTGATGAAGCAGGATAGGGTACCAGAGAGGCAAGAGAGAGCCACACTTTTTATCGAATTTCATCTGCGGTCTCCACGCTAGCGCCGGGTCTTTCGCAGTCCGATCAGAGCCCGAACGTCGAAAACTGCGGGATCCCATTGATGACGCCGTTACTCTCCTACCTCACGCTGCACACTCCATCCAATAAGTCCCATCCTCCCCGCCAGATCGCGTCCTCACACCTTATAGCTCCCTATGCCGTTAGAGGGGTGCTTTTCCACCCCACCGTTATCTATTTCTCCCACGCTATGTTCATAGTACTACGAATTTTGAAATGTCTCACACTTCCTGTATCAAAGTTTCAAACGGTGCCAGTATCAAAGTTTAGAGACCTCCATGGCGGCTGCTAATCCAGCGATTATCGAAGTTGGGAGCCCCGTGTAGCTCCTCTGAATAACCGCTCCTCTGACCCCCGTGTAGGGCTTGGGTCCTCGTCCTCCTCCCACGTCTCTCCCCACGTTCAACGCCAAAGTCGTTGTTCATTTTCGACCAACCAATGAAGTGATTATTCGATTGACGTGCACATTGGCGACAAATTTCGGTCACGGATTTGACAACCAAATTTCATCAAAATCCACGAGATAGCCCTATTGGTTGCACCGTTCACACTGTAAGTGCATTTAATTAATGCTACATGTTACATGAAATAACGTATCAACTGGAGATTAATGCGGAAAGATTCTTTGTTAAGAACGTTGCAGTGATATGAAGCAAAATTAATGTCTGGGTTTCTTTTAGAAATTACAAAAAGAATTATTTTATGAACATCACCTTATAATATATTACCGATATTTGTACTTGGATTCAGTCAATATGCCAGCCATTAACGTGTTTCCATTTTTTCGAAAAATCATTTCAATTGTAAGCAGGAAAAAAAAGAATCTTTTAAGGTACGGGTGAAAAACTTTTTCAGTTTCAGGAAATGGGTCATCAGGCAGGTAAAAATTCTTTTCGAATAAAAGAATCTCAGAAAGTTATCCATGATGTCTCATTTCCCCAAACATCGTTTAGATACAATGAAATAAAATGTACATGCAAAATGTATCCAAAACTAAACGTGCTGAAAGAAATGTAAATAGTAAGCATGGTCATCAAAGCTTTATACCTTCACTTCCAACAGTGCATTCTTTTTGCAATGCAGTTATTAATAAGAATCTAATTAGAGAGATATAAAGTTTAAATTGTCACGTCAAAGCGTGAAGATTCAAGTGGGGATGACATACTTTAGTGCAACGCCACTTTAATTCAAAATGAGAATGTGCTACAACCATCAAGCGTGAACGATTCCTCGTCGGATCTCTCTTTCCCAGAATGAGAGAGAACCTAAGATATGTCGATAAAGAGCGGGGATAGTAAACAAAATAATTGGTGCCAATAAAATCGAGATTACGACACTGCAACGGGGCAAACATAATTGAACTGGGACGTGAATACTCCCTTTCCATACGCCTGGAAAGTGTTATATATTGCATAACGATTAATATTTGTAGGAGGAGGGATTATTATATACCAATGCAAATAATATTTTTGGGCTTTGCAATAGAGAGTTCAGCCAATAAATATTTCGATTTTTTTCTGAGAATATTTTTCTTAGAATATTATTGTTCTACGATATTTCTTGTACTCCTAGAGGGAAAAATATGGACACGAGTGACAAACATGTCTTCCATTCTCTTCATTGAAGGTTGAATATTCTCTTGGATTTTACAATTGACTCTTCTCAAGTAATATATAATGCCAATGCGTACTGGTTACTTTTAAGTTCCGGGGGGGAAGAAAGTTCGTCTCTTCCACAGCCGCAATCTCTTCACCTCAAGGCTGACTGTTTAAATTCAACATGTACACACTGATGTACNTATAAGAGACAGCACTGATGTACATTACGAAAAACTGCGGGAATGTCCGGAAATTATTTCTAGTTGTATTTGGTAAAAACTTTTTAATCACACACTAACCTCTCATGTTTCCCGTCCTTCTTCCCTTCAGTATCTCCAAATGTATGCCTTAAAACGTAAAAAGTACTTACCTCAAAAAAGTAAAGTGAAAAAGTACATACCTCAAATGTTATTTTTCTTCTAATATTTGACTGTGCGGTGCAAATCAAATCATACCGAACATTTCTTTTGGAAAACATTCAGAGGGAAGTAAAGAAACCCAATAGCAACGCAGCTTGCGTATTGTGAATGAGGTCATGTGTGGTTAACACATGAGTTCACTTTCCGTCCATATCTCGAAATCCTAAGAAAATCCGCGAAAGCCAACGAAACGTCAACGAGTTTTCTTCTTGAGTCGATACCCCTTTCCTCATGTGGCGCCTTTATAGGTACTCACCAGCGCGGCAATTAAAGATTACGCTGGATTAAAAGAGCCCTTTGACGCCAGAGGAAATAAAAGAACTCAGCCCTTTGATGCCCGACCCTTTCAACGGGGCGACAGCCAAAGCTCCGGGAACTTCCGCCCGTTGGCCGAATGGTGATGGCTGTAAATTTTAAGGGAATCTTGAGATTTTCAGATTTGTTGGGTTATACAACACGATACTCGAATTCATATCGAATCATTCGATTCTTTTCTTCACTACTATTTTTAAATAAGGAAGGAACAATAATTCCAATTATATATTCAATATTCAAATGCATTTTGGTTCACAACACACTCTTACCTTTAAATTTCATGTTCTGTATTCACCATTATTAGCATAGTAACTATCGGTTTCTTGAGTTTATAGTGCATTGTTATGTTGTTTTCTGCAACGCGTTGTAAAGGAAGTCACTTGCTTAACTCACAAATAAAGCAAAAAAAATAGCATCAAAACAAAAATATTTGTTTTGCAGTTAAGTTAGTAGTCATTGCATTCCTCGGTTACATGGATTAAATATTTTAAACTCTTCCCAATAACCAGATAAAGATATTGCTAAATGGAGAAGGAAAGGAACAATTTGACATTCGAGTTTTGTTTTTAGGAACAAATTTTGGTTATCTCACCTTTCTTATAGTTTTACGGTAGGTCTATTCTTGATGAGAATGTGTAAGTACATACTAAAGCAAATTAAATAAATCAGTTGAAATAATATATTTACAACATTAATCAGATAGCTGTGATGACAACAAGGAATGGTGAACCTAGTAATGGCTAATTATTCTGGGTACAAAATAATAAAGTTCTTCAGACAATTGTACTACATGTAAATGGTGCCTTTTCACACATCGTTGATGATTTATCTCCCAAAAATATGGAATGAATAATCACAAAATGCTTATTTCTGTTTATTCAATTTTACCTTATTTCGTTAACATGAAAACACCAGACACTTTATGAAAAATGTTTCTCGTTCTCCACCATGCCTCATTTAGAGCAGTACATTGTTTCGCGGAATTGTCGTGCAATCTAGAAACGTTTTTCTTCCAATAGATTCGCGCAGCTGCTGCTGACACAACGTTTAGTCAGAGACTGATGAAACAGTTTTGTCTAATGATCCAATGTTTGTTAATCAACTAACGTAGAATTCTGATTAAATTCAGTAGAGTCCCATCGACAAAATAGAACAATGTAATTATTTAAAATATAAATGTCTCATTTAGTTATTCCAATCGTGTTGTGAATTATTAATTATTTCCCCGAATTTTATTGATATTCATATCACCGATGAACTGAGTTAGCACATTATATAAAATTTATTTGCATCCCCTCTACAGTTGAACTTGGTTTCGTATTTGGGAACATCACCGAAATCCGCAAAGCTTTTATTGTCAATGCGCATTTCATTATGTTCTATTCGCTCTTTGTTTCACTATAATCGTCATATGTACCAACACTTCGTGAATCAATTGAAGATTTGTGATCACATTTACGAATATTTCACTCGTACGATGAAGTTAAAAGATTACTTCACTCCTGATTGCATTCATTTACTATTTAAAAATGAAGATCGTCAAGGAGATAAAAGGAAACAAATCTTAGTATAATATTTTACTTTTTGAACCTATGAAATGACAAATTTGGAAGATGTTTAGTTAATAAGGAAAAATACATTGATCAGTATTTTGTTTTTTCCTGTGTATTTTGGAGTTATCGAAGGTTTGTTACATGTATTTTAATTTAATATCAGTTTTAGTGTGCAATAGTTGTCGTTCTGAGTGAAAGATTTAAGATTTTGACAATAAGAAGAACTTCACTTTCAAAATGCGGGTAACACAGAGGTTTACGAACTTTTTTCACGAAGTGACTTGGTTTTCACGTACTTCCATTAAGAGAAATGAAATAAGTTTTGCCATGAAATCTTAGCAATATTGGAACAAAATGAAACCTTGATTAACAATAGCCAGTTTTTATTTTACTTCATTGTTTATTCTTATATTCAGGTTACAAGAAATCTAAGATTATTGACAAAAATTAAACCTGGTAAAAACATTGACATTAAAAAATACGTGAAAATGTATTACTAAACAATAATTGTGACGCAAAAGAAAATTTGTTCATAGATCAGCACAATCCTGTTTTACCTGAACAATCAATGTCCTTGGAACATTCAATTCAGGTTTATCTGTGTATTGTTGAACATGCACATTAAGCGTTAAAGAATGTATGGAAATGATGTATATTTATTCTCTATTTTTGTGATTCGTATTTTATCCCACAGCCTGAAGATTTTGTTTGCATCTCAATGAATTTTGAATTTTAATTTGTGGTCAGCGTTGTATGGTAAATACTTTTCAATGAACATCAATGAAACGTCGCAATCAAACACCGATCATTTGGGAACAAAAAATTAACATTTTAATATTAATTTCAATGAATACACTATCATCGTACTGATCAACAAGAAAACCGAAGGTTTATTATTAAAAAATAATTCCTCTCATTTCTACTATAACAAATAAATTCAAACGAATTCAACTATAAAAATCCGTGGTGCTTTAAGAATACCAATTGAATGAATCTCCAGTTATCAATTTTCGAAAGTCGTAAATTTAAGCCCTCTGTTGTGTTGAAAAATACCAAGAACTAATTTTAATAAGTATATATAATCACATTCTAGTTTAATAAGTATTGACGAGAAAACCACTCAATGCATATTTGTCTCCTACTAAAATTCTAAAATAAGTCACTCGTGAATATTTATTTTCGTGCGAACTTTATTTACTGGCCTATACAGATTTTGTAACTAATAACAGAATTCCAAATTCTAGATCTTTTCTTACCATTGTATTTTTGTCTCTCTTTTTGTAAAAAATGTAAGGAAAATAACTGTTTTTTTTTAAATTTTTACCATTCTCTAGAAGCTAGTGAGATAAAAAATATAACTGGATACGTTTGCATTGAAGTTAACCTCCAGAAATTTTTTTTATTTATATCGCTGTTTGCGACGCAATAAAACATGGAAATGTATAAAGACAACTAATTGTTTGAGAATTACGCAACACATGCGGTTTTCAAATAAAAGCTGCATTATAACACGATCATTATTACTCTACACGAATAAGAACGAGCAGATATTTTAAAAGGTAGCTATAATCGAAATTTACGTAAATTAGAATCAAGAGCGAGACAAAATATCAATACCAATACTGAAACAAATGTAATGACAATTGTCGCTCCAACACGGCAACCCCTAACCGTTGTCAATCAAAAGCAGTATAACCATTGTTTTTGTTAATAGATTTTCAGCATGAAGGGAGTCGTTAATTATTATGGAGGTTTTAATTATGATAAATGTAATTAGAAATACAAGAAAATTAATAGCCATATATTCTTGCATAGAAATCAATTTGTTTATTTCGACACATGTTCTTTGAAAATGAAGTATCCCAGTGGTAGTAGTTACCTCAATCAAACCGCCATCTCCTTGTAACCGTTGGGTGACGGGTACCTTATTTTCAAGTATTCGTATCCTGATGAGGAGGACAATTAAGAATATTTTCTCAAGAGCCTACACGTTCCCAGTGTGATAAAGTTCAAAAAGATATAAACAAAAGTCTTAAGCACATATCTACACACATTACGAGGACAAAAGGTGTACTAAGTACGACAGTATGAAAATATCTCGTAATCGTGATCTCCAGGTTGCATACCTGAATGGGAATGGAGTACATGTCAACACCCGTATGATCAGTGCAGGGGTCCACGGAATCGATTTCTAACTTGTCACCATTTTCGTCTGGCCTTAGTTACCAGTTACCACTAAAACCATGCATCAAAACATAAGCCCTAGAGGTGAAATCGTCCCAGGTTGGTGACTAAAGCACCAATCTCACCGAGGAGAGTAGAAGGAAAGATTGACACGAGATATTCCTCCCTAACGTAGAACAAAATGATGCACGAATTGAATACTGATGAAATAAGGGCACAATTAAATATAAATTTGATAAAAACCATTTTAAGCAACTGAGTTACTGAGGCAGAATAGCTAATGTCACAAGAGGACGTCTGTCCGGAAAGTAACGTTCCCGAATGGAGGTACGCGGAGTGCTGAGAGTAAAGGTATCATCTATTTTATCGTACTATGTGATTCACAACGCTCTCCACTCGGGGAGGAGATATATAAGTATCACATTCACGCTATAAACAAGGTCACTTAAAAGATGAACTGTCTTTGATTATCTGTTTGCTATGTAATTAATGTTTAGTTGTCTTGATCCAGTGAAATCCACATTTCCCACAGACTTAACAAATGTTCCAATAACAGGCGTTTTAAATAAGAAAAAAAAAATTCAATGTGTTTATGAAAAGATTTTTTCCTTAATACAAAGGTACTTTTGTATTAGACGTGTAGAACATAATTTGCACGAAGAAGTTAAGTTCTCGAATACTAAGCAATCATAATAGTGATCTCAAGAAAATAACATCGGAAACTTAGGGAAACAAACCAGGGCGAGTTCACTTTCGAATCATTCGGATGAATTTGTAGTTCAGAGAACAGGAGTTTAACTACGATAGTTGATAGCAAAACCAGATGTTTAATTGATAAATCAAAACTTATCAGAAAAATGTTAATTGACTTTGTGCTGATTAAACTGTATGTTATCTGAGAGATCTTCACATTCCAGCGTTATGCCTTACAACTTGCCAGAACAAATAAGACATAAAGGGAAAATATTATATAACAGGAATATCTTTCTCATTGCGATCTTGAAATAAGTTGTTTAACGTAATTCTCGCAGACAGAAATGTTCCAAAATAAAAAACTGTTGCAACATGTAAATATAACACCTGCATACTTTACTCTGAGAGAACACCTTACATTACATTTCTGTGTGAATTTTGGTAATAAAGTCTAGATATTGAATAATCTGAACTTATTTCATTTCAATTCATCATTCACAAGCTGGAAAAATATATTTCTGTACTCTGTCAAATCCTAAATTCCATCAACAACAACAACAATAATAATAATAATAAATAAATAAATAAAGACATGACAAGGAATGTAGTTACATTCACTGGATGACGTTCAGAAGTATAGGATTACCACCCTCAGAAGTATGGTATAAATACGAGCCAAGGGAAATAATAACCACAGAAGAAATTACGATACAGTTTAATCAACAATCCACACAGACATACGCGTCCCTGCCAATAAATCGGATATAGCGATAAAGGACCTGAAAAACAGAGCATGCCTGCTGATTGATTTGGCAGTACCAGTTGGTAAAAATTTTGCACAGAAAGAAGCAGTACATCGGCTGAAATATGAAGATTTGGCTACCGAAATTAGAAGGATGTAGGGGGGGGGCAAAGATTATCCCTGTCATTGCAGGTTCCCTTGGTACGTTATCTGTAAATTTAAAAAGCATCTAGATTCCATACCAGGGAAACCAAGAGAATGGGAAATACAGGAGATAGCACTTTTTGGCCCAACCTATATTTTAAGAAAGTGTATCTAATCCTTTAGAGAGCGGGTAGTGATCTGGGATTAGAAATTTCAGCCAGCCACAACATCTTTAGAGTTGTGAAGTGAATACCACTCTTTTGAATTAATAAGAATAACAATAACTTTACTCCAAGATTAAGATTACTGTAATTTGGCAGTAGATGTAATAGAGTGGATTCGGACTAGTGGATTGGATAAAAAATGAAGTTTCTCTGCTGGATAGGAACACTCGGAAAGTTTCCACAATGCGCCAAGTAACTCATCCACGAGCTGGCATTGATAGGTTGTATACATCATGCAAGGATGGAGGTACAGACTCAGGCAAATAGAACCAGACCATGAAAACGCGATGTTTAATATAGAACAGTTAAACGTCTTGTTTCTGAAGACTTGGAAAATACCCTGGACATTACAGACTGTGGCACGTTTCTTCAATTCGATAGCAAATTACTTACGCAAAGAAGGGAGAGAAATTGTAAAAAAAAAAAAGAGAGAGAGAAAGAAATTGTTACGCTTAATGAGAAATTCGCGGTCAGTGACCCAACGAGTGGACAGGCACCAAATGGATTAGAAAAAGACACATCAAGGGTAAAATACGGCGCGATTAAACCAGAGACAGAGGCAGTAATAATACCAACCCTACAGGTACACGGCATTATGACAAGATGGTGTTAAAAATTTCCACAGATCATAAATGTCGTTTATATCTGCATGATGCCGAAACAATTGATCATATTGTCTCGACTTGTTCCGTATTGACGAAGTATGAATACCTTCAACTTCATAACCTGTGCTCTTACCTCTATTGACAGATATGTAAAGAATTGAAAAGCCCTAACGTAAGCAATAAATGGTATCATCACAAACCGGCACCAGTCACGACAATGGGTGACTGCACTATCCTTTATCAGCCATACTGAAATTAAGGCGAAGAAACCTAAAATTGTCATTAGACATTTAAGAAAAAAAGTATGTTGATTGGCGTATCAATACCTTTAGATTAGTGTCATAACAAAAACAAAAAATTGAACTATAGGTATCTCTCCATTTAAATGAGTAGAATATGGAGTATTAAAACACAAGTAATTCCTATTATTATTGGGGCTTTGGGAATAGTTACACAAAATATAAATAAAACCTAGTAAATATCCTAGGTAATACGAAAGAAAGTGAAGAAAATTGCCTTGCTGGGAGCAGCTCATTTCCTCCGCAAGGTACTTTAAAAGCACGAAATTGAAAATCTAGATCCTGAGGAAGCTGGTCGCAACCTGGACTCGATTGCAAATGAAGACGACGCTAACATTCACAGTCACGAAGAATTTTGAAATAATAATAATAAAAAGAAGAATCTCATACCACCAGACCATCTGTATAAACCTCAACCAGTCCTGCAAACGATTTGAAAGCAGACGATTTGAAAGCAAATATTTTGTACTGGGACAGAAGTATTCTCACTGACCTAACAACAATTCACAACAGACCTGATACAATCCTTTGGAAAAGAAAAGAATCAAAAGTGTATCTCATCGATTTTGCTGTCGTAAATTACGACAATACAGAAAAAACAAAGAACGACAAAACATCAAAATACCAACAACTAACCTTTGAAGTAAAAAAACTCTGGAATGTTCAAGAAGTGATCATAGGACTAGTACCCCAATCCCTGGTCGACTCCATTAAAAAACTCAAAATCAACACCAATATAATAAGTAGATTGCAACACAGCGTCCTTCTGTCCTCAGCCCACATTACCAAAAAGTTATTGGACCTGAATTAGATTCTTCCTCCCAGCAGAACTTGATTTTAATAATCCACTGCTGAGAGAAAAACTAACACAAGTTGAGAGAACTAAGTAATAATAATAATAATAATAATAAGATCCAACTATCCCTGCAAAAGGGTATGAACACGCTCCACATCCAATGATGACTATAGGCAATGTAACCTTGCTTTACGACCAACAGATACATACAGATAAAACTATCTTTGCAAACAGGTCATATATAGTTAGGGATATAGAGAAAAAGTCAGTTCTGTTAATAGATATATCTGTCCCTTGTGACAAAAATATAGTCGACAAAAAAGCCGAGAAACGCCTTAAGTACAAAGGTCTTGCAATTGAGGTTAGTCGTATGTGGAAAATGAAAGCAGTTGTCATTTCCATAATCATTGGGGCTCTGAGAATGATACCTGGCGGAATGTCCAAGAACTTTGTAGTGATTCCCGGTACACTACTTGAAAGGGATATTCAGGAAATAGTTCTCCTCGGAACTGCATACATTCTAAGGAAGGTGTTGTAAAATTACTTCATAACATATTTCCTCCTCAGAGAGAGGGTTGCTCTCTGGAGAAAATATGAAAGATAACCGGTCTCTACATCATTTAAGCCGTGCAAGAAGGGATAATTGTAATAACAAATAAAATAATAATAATAATAATAATAATAATAGAGATAAAAGTTTTTTCTCTAGAAAATTGAAAGAGAAATGGACACTTGTGCGCCATGCCGGTCCCATTTTATGAATCATCATTTGCTGAGAAAACACAATTCAACTACAATAATAACAAAAGAATGACAACTTCATTTTTATTGTCACACACTAATTGAAAAACATAGAACTAAAATGGTGGGTCACATCAATGAAGTGCCAGGCAATGTCACATGTCGATGAGAACATTTTAAGTTAATGCTACCAAAAATACATTAGCCTTAATTGTACGATTCAATACACCATGAAGAATTGTGACATTAACTAAACATGCAAAACTTTTATTGCTCTCACTAAATTTTCAAGAATCAATTGAATATACAATGCTGAAAGGAATATATGAAGTTTTTTGAGGATATAAAAGTATTATTCCTATCTCAAGAGAAGACATTAACACAAATTAGTACCGGTTTGAAGTTAAAATGAAAAAATCGTAATGATCAGTTTATTTATTTATAATGAACATGGACTTTTTATTCATCATACGTATAAAAAATACTAATTATGAATGGTTACTGTAAAATTTTGTAATGACAAAACGTTTCTTTTACAATTTTAAATAAATATTTTTAAAATTTAAAGTAGAGGAAGGAACGAAGAATAATTCTATTTCAATAAAACACTCATTCAATTAAGATTTATTTAAAACAGTTATTTTCCTTTATATTCATTATATCACTATCTTTCAAATCAATGTCAACATTCAACGTGATCTATGTTTACTCTGTACAAATGAAACAAGACGGGAGTTGAATAGCAATTTGACAACTGATCTGTTTAATATTTCGACAAATTAACTTCACTCTAACCCACCCTATATTTTCCTGACATTAATGTCATAAATGACAGTCATTCTAAAAAAATACAATCTCCACAAAGTAGTAACGACTTCCAGCTTTAAGACGAAAAAAAAATTAGGTTCTATTGAGCAAGATATAATATGCTAACCTTTCCCTTCGTATAATTTATGAAACTTTTCAAATTGAGTATTCAGTACTAACAGCCAAAGTAAATTCTTTCCGCACTCCGCGTGATGTTTCAACAGTTGTCTGGTAGCGTCTTCTCCTCAGGTTTATTTATCGCGATAAAAAGTCTCGAGTCTGAAGAGCGTAACAAGTGGTTAAGTAGAACCCGGAAACGCTAAAAAATGTAATTAGAGGAAGATAGAAGAATGTAAATTCATCTTCTTCTAATTGCGAGATAACTCTGCACACACATTCACCCAACGAAAGAGGAATTTTGAATAACGGGAATCGTGACTCTGTGGGTTCGTAAACAATGTTTAAAAATTATTGATTCCCATTGTCAAAACACGTATCAGTTACTAATCAAGCAGCACAACCTTTAGAATCTTACACGGCATTGCAAAAATATACCTGCATTATTACATACCGATATTATTTTAGTTTAATTAATAAAATTAACTACTATTCATTATTTACAAGATCATGGAATGATTTCACATTTTGAAGTGATGGGTTATAAAAGGAAGATATCGCAGAACCAAAATACATATTTTTATTTTTTCATTTCCTTCTCAAGAGTCCAGTACTAGGATTTCAGGATGACAAGGTGCTAAGCAACTCCAAGAATGTGTTTCCCATTACTGTCTGTCAAGACCGAGCGGAACGCAACAAACAAACAAATTCTAATTGCAGAGCGAACAGTTCCTCGATTGCTCCGGGGACAGAGGCAAGTCAGGCCACAAGAACTGCGAATAGCGCGCGACAGCACCGTGTCAAGCCGTGGGCGACGTCGACGAGGGCGGGTACGCAAGCCACGGTGTTGACATCAGGGTGGTGGTTGGAAGAGGGGAGCGAGGGGAGAGACATTAGAGAACGGGAGAAGACCAGGTAGCATCGCAGGAGTCGAAAACGCCTGGGGTAGCGCGATGCAAAGGAAAGGACTGGGAAAGTTGCGTACCACTGTTTAGGAGAACAGCGAAAACGAACGTAACCACAGAGACACGAAAAAAGAACGTACTCGCAACCAAGATAATACTTTTTATTTTACAAACGCTCTAGATGAATGAGACGTAAAGGTTTAGTATCCTAGGTGTGTCAAAAACGACTCAAAAACGCCCACAAGTGATAGTGTGCAGTATGTTTTTCTGAACACCAACAGGCATACGAGTTTCTTTAATTTTTAAAATTAGAAATTGCTCTATACACGTGCAATAAATAAATGATATCAAAGTGAGATCGGAGCACTGGTTTATTGTTTTATCAAAATCATGGATACATTGTACAAAAACTTTTATTTTGGTAACACACTGACATCTGTATCTACGGATGAAATTATTGTTTAAAAGGAATCCCCAGGATAAACTAATAACTTAATTTCAATGGTAGCTGAAAGGAGAAATATATGAATAAACAAAAATAAGGGAATGTTAGGAGTCACCTGGAGTTAATTTCACTGTAGACGGTGAATATATGGTGAAGTACAATAAAATTAAAGGGGAAGAGGAGTACTTTCATCAATTAGTATAGATTTAAATTTAATATGACAGGATCTGCAATATCCATTTGTTATATTTTGCCTCTCTTAAATGTGGTGCAAGGACAATGTCATTTTAGAGAGCTCTTGAATGAGAATGAAGAATAATTTCCATTCGATAAAATAAAGATAGATATTAAATTGGATAAATCTTTCAACAATAGCAAAAATGTCTGAAGAAACAAAAGTAAAAATAATAGAAAAATAGAATAAACCAGACAAATAGCAGCGAGGTTTGATGTCAGGCAGGAGTCCGGCGCAAAACAAGCAGAGTAATTAAACAAACAAGGCGCATTAAGAGCGTCCACACGCCCAAAGGTCATGAGAAAACGTGCAGCCGTAGATGGAGGAGAGCACAGTGAGGGAGCAAGGAAAGCATACGAAAATAAGTTGACGTGAAATTGAGGGTGGTAGCAAAATTAAGCTTCCGTGATGGTTCGTAATGCAAGTGCAATGCAGACAAGGAAGGCATCAGGCGAAGGCGTGATGTGGGCAGAAGGGGCAGTTGGAATGGGCGAAACGCTGCCGCTATACAAGACCACCACCAATTTCAATTTCAATTTACTTTAATCACAAAATTTTTGCAATAAACAATTAAACTCAATTCTACAACAAATTTATAACATCCCTGTTTGCAACATCGTCATTCCGGGGACTCTGCTTCTTCCTTGAATCCGTGCTTCGCTTTTTACCCTTCAGGAGTGCCTATTTGTCGCTTCTTCCAGCGTTGCTAATTTTTTGCTTGCCGTCATTGTTTGTTTCATGCATCGTTGTCTTTATTGTTCCAATTTGTCCTACGAAATGTAAAAAGCTTGAAATAACAAATTTGTTTCCAACAATTTACACTTGTCGTGTAATGACGTCAGTCCTCGTCGTTTAATAATTTTGACGAATTGTCCTCTCTCTGGTCCATATAAGTCACATTCCCATAAGATATGGTCAGGCGTCTCCTGGTCCTGTCTGCAAGTACATAGTTCGTCGGTTACATTTCCAATTCTTTTCAAGTAGTCACAAAATCGCCATGTCCCGTTATTGTCTCTGCCATATATGGACAAAGTTTTCACCATGTCTTTGTCCGTTCTCGGTATGTTACGTCCGGTATATATTGAAACGCTCGTAGTCTCCTTTCGTACTGTTCGTCCATAGCATATTCCATGACTCCAATAGCAGTTGCGTTATCCGCTGTCGAAAGTTATTTTGTCTCGTCAGTTCTTCTCCGTTCACAAGTATTCTTCCTTCTTTCTTCAAAATTCTTCTGTACTTTAGTTTCTTAATTTACAGATCTATTGTCCAAACTCCAGTAATTACTTCCAACGCGTTACTTGAAACAGTTTTATAACAACCTGACAACCTCAGGAGGCATAACCCTTGTACAGCTCTAAGCTTTCACTCATAGTGCACATTTGTTATCCTATGTCCCCATATTGCTCGCAAAGCTCCACAATAAAGATGCTTTATGTCCTAAGCTATTATCGCATATTTCTAATTCCCTATTATCATTGTATTGTATATTCGTTTAACTTTGGCTTCAATCATTCTTAGATGTTCCATAAAGTGAATTTTTCATCCAGTACTATCCCCAGATATTTAACTTTTCTCTCCACTCTTATCTTCATTCCATTAAGTGCCACAGTACGGTTCCTTCGTTGCTCTCTGTAGTTGCCGAACCACATCATCATTGTATTAGTGTCCGATATTTGTCACTTCAATCTTTGTGTCTCTTTATCACATTTGCCTACAGCATTTTGAGCATTCCTCTGCACTTCCAAACGAATGTTCTCGTCCACAAGTAACACTATGTCATCTGAATATGCAACAAGGTCAATTCCTTCTTTCTCCAGTGTGTCTATTAAATTATCTACCTGTATATTCCATAGGACTGGTCAACAGCTGAATCCCTGAGGACAGCCTAATCCAATCTTTTTTACTATCCGTTCTCCTCCTAACTCAACATATGCATGTATGTCAATTAAATATGCACAAAGCATCTCTAATATATAACGTGGGTCTTCTTTCTTTGCCATACTCTCTATCATTTCTCTACCCCAATCTCTATATTCTACCCCAATCTGCATTACTGAAAGCTCCTTTAATGTCTCTCTCTCTCTCTCTCTCTCTCTCTCTCTCTCTATATATATATATATATATATATATATATATATATATATATATATATATATATATATATATGTGTGTGTGTGTGTGTGTGTATGTATTGCATATTTCTTTTCACACCTATTAACTATTTTTTCCAATAATTTCTCTACTGCATCTTCCACAACATGACCCGGGCGGAAACCATATTGTGCATCTTTCAGCTTCCCTTCTCTCTCCAGATAGATCATCAAGCGCTGCGTTAGTATCTTGTCTAAGATCTTACCTAATACTGGCAACAGAGAAATTGACCTACATAAATCGATAAGTTGAAGGTCTGTCAGCGCATTCTTTAGGAAGAATTTTACCTTGCCTATTATCCATAATCTAGGAAAACATTTTTTCTTTATACATTGTTACTAGCCATGTGTGCAACTCTTTACCTCCCCCTTTTTCCATCTCATACGTTGTACGGTCGTAGCCAGAACTCTTGTTGCTTCTCAATCCTTTACTTTTCCACTATAATTCTGTTAGTGTTATGTCCTCAAAGTCCTCTTCCATCCACTCTCCTATCGTCCTACGTGGTCCCCCTGTTTAGCAATCTTTCCCAACAACACTTCACCTGTTTCTTTCCAGTTAGGTGTTGGTCCTCATTCTCCTAGGATACTGTTCCATACCTCTGCTTGCCTCACTCTGACTACACTCATCTTGTAAGGTATGTCCCAAGACGATTTTTGAAAAACTGTCTCTAAATAGTTCCTCCAGTTTCTCCTCTTCTACGAGACCATCACCGAGAGACAGAAGGTTAGCCGTGCGCTTTGTGGCCGAGGTCGAACCTGGTCGCAGGGTGTATAATTAAATTATCCCTGATGCGTAGCGAGACAGGATCTCCTCCCGCGTGCCGCCCTCATTCGCATCCGAACTTCCACTCGCGTTCTCCACCACCGTCACCATCAAGTGAGGATCCAACACCACTCACCTCATCGCCGGTGCGTTTTTCTCGCATGCGCATTGCCAAGCGTGACGCCGCGCCCTCCGTATCGTCACCTGCCTCCAGTTCGCCAGATGTGCCCCTTCGAATTTTCAACTCGAGCGACCCCCCGCTCCGGTGCGCCGGCGCCGTATTTCCGCTGCCTCCCAACTGACTTTGCCAGACCACTCACTCTCCTCACTGGACGTACCACACCTGCTCGCACGGTTCACCGCTTCCACTTTATCAATTCCTCGCTACCCGCGAAATACCAAATTCATATATATCCTGTGAAATGTCAATCTCGCATTAGCAATTTCAATAATTACTCACAAACAGACCCGAGAGCAGCTTTACGCATCCAATTTACCCCGAACTATTGATACTAAACAATCAGTTTGAGGATTAGATATTAACATCGGCACATGAACTAATTGCTCGTTATTGGATGAAATAGAATATTGCCTTGAAATAAAATACGAATGGAACTTAATGTGGTGAATACTGGAAAAATGTATCGGTATTTGTGACATTCAATAAATATTCAATAATTATGTTGTAATAGTAGATACTTCCTCCTCCATAGCCGGAAACCGACAAACATGGGATGAATTGGCGTCACGTCCGAACAAAAATCAATAAACGGGCGAGCAAAAAAAACGGAGGATATACAAAATAAAAAAATACTAACGGACGTTTCGAGATAGAAAAAACATGTGAAGTTTTGGAACAGGATTAGAAGTGTATAAAAGGAAACAAACTTCTCAAACTTCCGGTTACCTACATTCTAATACTTCGTTAAGGGGTATTGGTAGTGTATATGGACAAGCATCTAATCAGCATAATTATCCAACGCATACATCATGACGTATTTCAAGACACTTAACATCAATAGCCGTTTCTGAAGGCAGTACGCAATCGCCACGTCTCACGTCTGCCACGAAGGGAGCCATAACGAGGCATTAGCGCGATTAATAATTAAATTATTAATATTGCTTCAAGACAGCGATTATAGTTGCAACAGAATCTCGCAGAACTCAACAGAGCATATCCAGACACCCATAATCTAATTAATACTTCGTGATTTGTGTTGATACACCATTTCCATTAGCATAGCGTAAAATGCTTTTGAAACTAAATTAATATAAATTGTAATAAATATTATTTTATATACATTTTACAAATATGTTGCATTTCTTCTAATATCATTTTTATACTTTGAAGTGTACGGCATAATATATATAGAAGATAATGATGTTATGACTGCACGTAAATTACACGAGTCAACAATTTCGCAATTTGGATGTGGAGCGTCCACCCCGTACAGGTATTCAGGTGAATTAACATTCAGAAGCGGCCCATAGAGAGCATGAGGAAGAGAGGGCCTTGTCGCGTTTAAGGGAACAACTCAAGAGGGACACGTCCTGCAGGGGCGGTCGCCATCGCTCTAGACACAAATCGCCCGCTCACTTCCTGCCATTCCTTCCGTCCCTCCCCGCCACACCCCAACCCCATGTTCCCATCTCCTCCAGAGGGAGGCGGCCAGCAACTGTGGTCCCCGCGGTGGTCGACCCGCCGACCGACACCTGTGCTTGATACCGCTCACAGCAGCATTGCCATGCTACAGCCCATCTAAGGCTTGGGTGAGGATATTGCCTAGTGACGTGTTACTCGCTATTGCATTCAATTGCGAGGGTGGCCAATGGCGTACACTACAAAACGAGGCAAAAAGGGCATATAGTGCCAATTTTAGAACACTCTCAGTTCGGCAACCAACGTAATATTATTGATGAATTAATCTACTGTGAATATACGAGAATTACTGAATTTTTCGTTTAATCGTAATTTTTTAAATTTATAAATTATTTTATCTGTAGTTTTTAAAAATTGTACTATATTAATTTATAGCTCATTCATTATTACAGTAATATTATTATTATTACTACTACTTATTATTATTATTTGGATTCCTCGAAAAGTTTCCGATGAGATAAATATTTAAAAAGATTTACGTGAGGTTCGCGTTTAAGAAGCCACGAAAGATTTTTTTCTATGCGATAAAAAGGAAAATTGGTTGAATACATACTTTTAGACCTAAAGTCTGAAGATAATATTTTGATTCATTTTTCAGACCAATCTATAAAACTGAAACTTGACGAGGAATTGCTTTCATGTTTGTTTCCTCTCGACGGGAAATGTCACTTAATGAACCTCACAATATTTTATGGTTATTTATAATAATAATAACAATAACGAATGGTGAGTGGCGACACTTGAGAAGAAGCTTACGGACTTTACACAATTAGAATTGTATTTTTACTTTAAAACAATCTTTAAAAATAGTAAACAGTTAATACGTACTATTAAGACCCCGTTCTGGTCCACAAAGTAATTTTCGTAATAATACCTTCTTAGTGACAATTGGCCAATAATGACAGAAGAAAAAGAGATATTTATAAAAAGTTAAATTTTCACAATAATAATTCAAGTTTTTTGTGTTTTACTTCACAGATTATTTGCTAAATCTTAAACATATCACACGAATGTATAAAACGTAGCTAGTGAACAATGAGAATGCAATATCTTAGAACAACCGTTAAAATGATTCCGACAGGGCTTATTAAACTGGACATCAGCTAGTCCATTTCCATTAAGTGTACTTGAAAGGTCGGACAATTTTAAACGCTACCACGTAGCAAAAGTAAGCAGTAAAAACACACCTAACGCCCGAGCGACCGTCATGTCCAACGAGTTATTACCAACAATTCAGAGAACTAAGGAAATGAAGTTACACCAGGACATTTTGAAATCAGGCGCAAATTCGTGTTAGGCGCATATACTCTTCAGATAGGTTCCACAATATGGTAGAATTTGTGGTCGTGTTGGCATAAATAATTTTAAATGATATACCCTGTCAACAATGTTTATTGTCAACAAATCAGCTTTCGATGGGTTTGACATCGCCCTGAATTGCCATCCTCTCATTAATGGGAACAAAGCAAAACAAATGAAAACAAAACAAATAATCTCAGAAAAACACGCTCCCCAACGCTGTGTGACCTTTGCTCTGAACCATTGCGGTTTGAATAGCACGCATATTACGAGGCGTTAACACAGCTAGACAATGCTTCGCAGTGAACAGAGGACCCAATAATTTAGTTTCACTTTTCTCAGGAGTCAAAAATGGTCACAACTAGTACTTTAAGAAAACTTTCTCTCTACGTCGTTACTCTGTTTTTTCATTTCAAAGGTTGAAATAATTTCTAGTATGCTCCTCCTTGTTTTGCGTTCTTCTGCCACTTATCACGCTGAGACACGGAACACAAATTCGAATAAGAATATTCGCAATTGGGGAGAAAAAGAGCGTACAAATACAAAATGATTTAATGGCATGGATTATTTTACCGCACCAACTTGGAATACTTTATATTATCTTGTGAAGTTATTTCATAAAGTGTAATTAAAGAATACTACAGCAATTATTTCCGAAGAAAATACCCATTTTTAGTAACCATGTTTAATTGATCACCCCGTGCCGTGATCTTTTTATGTTTATACCAAAAATACAACAGTTAAACCTCCAAAAATGGCTTCAAATGAATTTAGAATGATTCCGAAAAATTGAAAAAAATCTTATTTTATGAACGAAATCACATTGATATGCAGTTTCATGTCGTCACCTGTTCCACATTCCACATACAGACAAATGATTTATTGGGTGTGAGGAAAGAAGGAAGTTTTCAACTATTTCAGTTCAACATAAATATTAATCTCTTGATTCTACTGTTTGATGAGATTTTTCATTTCTCTGAAGGTTATTTCTAAGAAACTCATTATTTCTTCATTTTAAAGAATAATAACACATTTACCATGACAATAATTACCATATGGGGAATACTATAGCGTAATGTCATCGTAACCCAACACTTTCAGGTACTACAGTATCAGTATCACACCATTTATACCAACAGAGAAGAACCGGAAAATATGAAGTATTTATTTTAAATTAATTCAAATGTCAACCAATTTTCCCCTTTATTCCATTGATTAGTTTTTTTTATTTGCCCTTCAAAGGCATGTGATGAATACATGGCGAAATATTTGCATCGCATTTCATCTCTTTCTGCTAATCATCTGCGCAGGTGGATGAATCACATGCTTCACTTACGCCAAACAATCCCTGCGCGGTCAAGGACTCTCCTAAAACGACCAACAAACATCGAGAACACTGCGTGTGAACTACAGCAGGAACGCAGCGTTAAATTCTGTCAAAATATATGACTCAGTAATGGGGATTTTTATTCGTTTCGCCAGACATACGGGTTGGTGTTGACATTTCATCTCACCGAACTGAAATAGTCGAAAGCACATCCTCTTATGGTGCATGAGCGGAAATGCCATGCCCGTCAACAAACCCGAGCGCACGGTGAGCATTTAGCCATGCGCATCACTGTGGAAGGTTTCTCCTCCATTGGTGAATGGTGGGGTGGGCGCGCGCAAACAATGGTGTATGCGTCTCTCCAATCCTTGGTGTGACAGCGTCGACTAATCGGTCGGCGCGGAACTGGGCGTTGTAGACGTAGGCGGTTCCCACCCCTCTCCCCGCCCCTCAGCGTCGAATCTCCGCCGCGCGTTTGCTGATAATATTCGCGCGCGGTTCTGCGGAGATCTCCACCGCGGCACCAACCAAAACGGCGGGACAATGGATATCGAACGAACAAGAACAACAGAAGTTATATGCGGACCGAGAGCAAGCATGGCGGGGAGGAAGCAGGAAAGTGGAAAGAGGTGGAGGAGAATCGGATCCGGTGAAGGCGCCACCGTAACTGGAGTCACTGCCGGAAAATGAATCACCTATTTGTAATGAGGTGTACGATGTTCCTATTTCAAGGTAGCAGTCCTACCAATTGAATGCTGATAAGATCATCGAATGACGCCTATACCGGCGGAAGAGTCCAGGAAGTAGGGGCAAGCGAAGTCGAGGGCAGCTCCCTTGCCGTCAGCGCTCATGCAACGAGTGACCGACAGGAAACGAAAGGAAGATGACAAGAAAGGCGCGGAAGTAGCTAACAAGGGGACCAGACGTGAAAAGACACGGAAGAGGCACATCGGAACGACAGTGAAATGGCTGGAGAGATCTCGTAAACGGTGAAAATCAGAAATGAAAATGAAAGTTTGGATGCAAGTAGATACAGGATGAAGGGAAATAAAGAGGGAAAGGCGTTCTACTCGCTTTCGAAACACGCTTTGGCAAATTATAAACTCACAAAACACTTTGTTACTACGGGAAATCCACAACAACGAGAGGCCATTGTGGAAAGGAAATGAAAAGTTGGAAATGGAATTGATTCCCCGGATGTACGAGGCTGAAAAAAGGTAGACGTTAGTAATGCGAACGTGAATCGACAAAAATAGAAAGGCGAAATGAATGCACGTGGAAGCAGTCTTTTCAAACGCAGATTGAACGATGCAAGTATATCATAAATACTAAGAAAAAACAAGATTCAGATCGAAGTTGAAAGAAAAATATAAACAAACAATGGACAACAATACGGAAGATCTCATGATAATGACCCACTCTCGAACATAGACTATTTCATTAATGTACAATCGTCAGCACAAATTCTTTAAACTCTGATATGCAAGCGGACATAGCACTTGAGAAATGTGAGTTGAATATACAATGCTGCCACACGATATTAACTAAAATACTTTAGAATTAGCTTTGTAGTCTACAATTGTTTCAATAAAGACGAAAATAAGGTTCCAGAATCAAATTTGAGTTCCTTACGGTGGTTTATCTTAGAAGCTTTTAATTTTGCAGGAAATTCTGCGCACTGTTCTATCTGGAGTACACAGAACAACTTCCGGTAATTAAGGAAGTTGAGAGAAATTAGAGTGTGGAAAAGTCTTGTTTCTGGGGCAATTAACACTGTAGACCTCAACCAACACAGAGAGAAATGATGACTCCGGGGAAATGGGGTGAGGAGTTGCAGTGCGACGCAACGCGGTACGACACGTATCACGGGTTGCAGTGGGTAGCGTCGGGTACAGAGATGGAGGGCCAACCATTTCAAAGGCCCAGCGGGTACGGGAGTGGAACGAGAGACCTGCTTGAGGCGACGTTACGAAATTACATAGCTGCGAGGACACAGGAGAAGCAAATAGTCCAAAAAGAAAGGAGGCGGCAGCAGCAGCAGCAGCAGCAGCAGCAGCAGCGACGTCGAGGTCCGTTGGGCGCCCAACAGAGAGCGAGGATCCGTCGACGAAGGATGGGGGTGCTTTCTTGGATCCTGTCACTCCAGTCCTGCCCCTCCAACTCCCTCCTCGACTCTCGCCTGAGGCACCGCTTGCTGCTGCCCGGCTCGACGACCGATCTCTCGTATATTAATTCCATTTTTAGAACCCTGTGGGTCGGACTAGGTTTTAACAAGGATCGGTCATATGCTAGCAGAAGACTTCATGTGCTCGTGTTTTCTGGCTCAAGCGACAGTTTCATGTTCACTTTAAGGGGCTCTCTAATTTGTGTTAGCATCCTTCTGTTCTTGCAGATTTTTATTAACGGACAAGTTTAACATTTCGAGCAGAGAAGGATCGTATGTGTTTGCCAGTCGAACTACATGCGCAAAGAAGAACGTTGTTGGAATCACAAGACAGGTGAGGGCGTGAGTATGATGAAGAATGTGGTATATTACGTCACATATCGCCAAGGAAAACCATGAGACGATAAGGATATTAAAATTCCAACACGCTATTCAGAAACTCTCTCCTAAAATCTTTATCTTAATATTTTCGTGTTTTTGTCAAATAACTAGATTTGCATTGTTAAGGATCAAGGTTCGTTTGGGGTGTGGGAGGAATTCCATCGGATAATATTATCTATGATGTGTCAGTTTCTTTTATGTAATTTAAGAAGAAAAACTAAGAGAGACAGCTAAATCAAATCTCGTGTATGTTTCTCAAAATCTTTCATATCAATTTTCCTTGCCATGATTGTTTTTTTACAAAGAATGTAATTTCCAAATAACGAGTTTTGTTTGAAACCTATCCAGAAGATTTAGCTTGGAAACTCTTCGTCTCAACAGTTATCTCCGCAAAGTGGAACTAAACATCACATTCTATTCATATGACAGTCAAAGCTGATAATTTTATTGAAAAATGAGGTGGTATCAATGAATTAATAGAGTGATTATAATTCACGCAGAAGATTTTTACACAATTTACAAATACAACTCAATCTTCAAAGGGAATCGTTATTCTTCTGAAACTTTAACGTGTGTGGTTCTGAAAGTTAAGATAATGTGTTTAAAAGACAAATCAATCGGTTTCAAAATACGTTGACGTTTGTTACGCTAAAGTAAAAACATTAATAATGAGTGTTTTGCTTCTTATTTCTGTTTTAATCATAGTCGTACTCCATATGAGAATACAATATAAACTATTCTTTTCATATCTTTTCTTTTGGATAATATTTCAATAATTTTTTTAGATTATTTCATTCAAACACCATCTTCTTTCTTTTCAATTTTTATTTCAAAATTATAACTATCTTTAACACCTTTTAAGTGCTACAGATATGTGCCTCATACCGCAACTTTCTGTATCATTTCGTCTTTATCAAACTTAACCCAGCGTGATGCGTTTACTTCATCACAGCCACGTCCATTTGTGGTGCGTCTGCTTGCAGCCTATATCTATTCTCTGTTATCAACACAACAATGGTGTCCCGTAAAAATCATCCTACCATTTAATTTTCACCCAGGAAACCCTTACGAAGTTCACGCCATGGAGCACAGCAGAGGGGTCTTATCATTTCGCCTACTGTAATGCCCCCCCCCACCCAACACATACACACACACTCTCTTCGTCACCAGGCAGACGCTGCCTTTCTCTGCCCATCTCTCGAGTCGCTGCGTTTGTGAGCCATGGCAGAGAGTAACCCTCGCCCTTCTCTCTCCGCGCTCGCGACCCCGATGGTCAGGATCCCTCAAGGACTCCACCCTTACATCGAGAGGGTATTCCATTTAGGAAACATTTCAAGAATCGTGTATAACGACTTTCATTTGAGTACAGCAATGCTGTATCTGTTTTCTCATTATAATTTCTCCTTCCATTTCTCTTTCAGAAACGGCTTTCAAAATAATTTTTCTTTTTGTTTGCAAAAACTGTCTATTTTATTATTTTTCTACTCATTACAGTAATGGGTCTCACATGATCGTTTTTACGAGAATAATTTTGTCATCGTTATCAAGAGAGAATCGAGGGAACTCTATGAAAGTTTTATTTCGAGACATATGTAACTATAAGGTCAATTAAAAAACTTGACACTTCAAAAAGTACGAAATTAATGTTTCATGCAGCTTAAGAGAAAATAAAATTGAAGTAGAAAAGTCTTTATGATGAAAAATTAAACCAAGAAGTTTATCTCTATCAATTCATCAAAAAAGTATGGTTAAAGGCCAGTAAAAAATCAAAACTATCTGGGCAATAATTCAAATGTGTGATTTGGAAGTCAATTTGAGAACCACGTGTCCACCTCTAGTCCATAAATAAATCCAACTATTTGTGTTGGGTAGTCGAAGTTCGGAAGAACTCTTACCCGAAATTTTAATTCTGATAAAAACCTGTGGTTATCATAGAGGAGTGTCTGGAGCATGTTATGGTGACACTAGACGTCTACCGAAAGTCAACAAATACGGTAATGTCTTTGAGGCGTGGGTGTCCCACACCACTCTAACCCATTTGACTGAAGCAGAGATTTGAATTTTGGAGTAATACTTTTCAGGCTTTTTCGTTTCTAAAAAAATAGAAAATGCATCGAGCGTTCGACTCTACGTTTGGTCGTGCAAACACATACGAAACACATACTCGTACGAAAAGTTCTTACATGCAAACCTAAAATTTCTCCCAAAATATATTTGGCAGCACAGGGGGATTGGCCGACTCAGGTAGTAAGTCCGGATATTTTGATGGGAATTTTTTGCGCACATCTAATTGCTTCACAAAAAACGCTCTTTGATATTAACCAAACGATTTAGAAGCGGAGAACAAAATTACTGGAAAAAGAATGTTGAAGAGGATGGCTTGCAGACGCTTACTCTAAGCAGAGAGGAACCACTTGAAACTGAGTACTTTACACAAACATGAACAAATTCAGAATATCTGAAAAGAAAAACAACTCGAAGGATATGGAATGAATGGGATGAGAGTGGATTTAAGGGATAGGTGATATTATTATCTCAGGTTGTTGCATGGATCTAATTTTTTGCGTACTAGAAGATAGTTATCCCGGACATCTTGAAGAGTGTTTCTACTGTTCGATTTTAGCAAAGTTTTCACCCTCTGTTCGGAACAGATATATGTTCGTAACAGATACACGCCGTCAACGGAAAATCTTCGAGTCAAATTTCGCATTCATTGATATGAAACCATAGAAGTTATGGAAAGGTTGAGGAACTGTGGCGCTAATTTTTATTCGCAGCGTACGAAGCTATTTCGTCGTACATTACCGGAACTAGAAACTTCATTTAAGTGATCTACTCGTACATTTGCCATCTCGCGAAATTTAGTCAGGTATATTGCAGCGGAACCTTACAAAGTAGAACGCATCCGCTAGGACAGCAAAAGAAGAGTCTGGATGAGGCACGTGGCAGCACGATGAAGCTTGGCACATGGGAAGATTGATGGTATGCTACACTTTGGATTGCCAAAAGCGATAACACGGATGCGAAATATTTTGGAGAGAAAAAGGGTACACGAAACAGACGAAGTCCAACCCTTCTTCCTGATTTGATTTACGTATGTGCAGACTTGGCGTGTATGCAGAAGAAAAAAGGTTATCACCATTCTAAGCGAGCATTGGAAATTTTGGCAAACAAAATGAGGTTTTAGGAGCGTTTACCTCGCGATTAAAGAGATACTAGCGTCAATATGAGGTTAAAGTAAGGATAGTTAATAAAAAGGTACGTACCATGTGAGTCAAATATATGGGATAAAGATGGGGACAGAGATGCAGAAGGGAGATGAGGCAGAGTAGAGGGGCAGTGGGGGCAGTGATGGCAGGAAGAGTCACTGGCGTGGAAACGCTGTAGGCGCAAAGACAGAGTTGTGAATGCGAGATCTCGAAGCGAGCGCGAGCTCGTCCGGCGCGCTTCTTGGCTTCCACTGGTGACTGATGCGCCGCGGCTTAGTGCCTGAGAGAAGAGGTGGGTGGATCGAGGGAAGAGAGGCGAAATGAGGAGTGCTGCTGGCGTCAATTCCTTTGGGACAACGTGCCTCGAGGTGGAGAAAGAGAGAGACAGAGAGGTGGGCAGCATGATGAGGGAGCGGGGGGAGGGAGAAAGGACAGGGTGTGGCTCGGCAGTGAAGGAGTGGCTTGTAAGATGAGGCCACGCTACTCGGCATGGTGGGGAGGAAGAGGATTGGGTGACGAGGCGGCGATGCAGGCTGGAGGCGTAGCTCATCCAACGCTGAGCGAACAGGAGCTGCCTTCACGATACAGGGATTCACAATTTTTCACAAAAAAATCGCCACTCACTCCGTGCGACAAAAGCGCTTCGCGACGTGAAGTAAATCATCCTTTACCAAAAAATGTTCGTGTTTCTTCGCGAACAATAATAAATGGTAGAGATTATTGCTCTAAATGACAATAACGATATATTCATTTTCATTGCTTATAAAATGTTTATATTTTTATTGGGATGATCAGGTCCTGCACGTCAGAAAGTGTTTGGGAGGGTAAAGAACCACACAGATGAGGTGAGATTCGAATGAGGCCACGGAATACCGGCTAATCACACATTCTAGCAAGCTTCCCATTCTCAGCTAGGGAAGGAGCGAGGATATAACAGGCACGCGAAAACCAGCGTTTTTAGTTTTTGGTAAATTGCATTAAAAAAAGAGAAGTAAAAAATGTGAGGAACAAAAATGACACATCCTTACAGTTGTTATAGTTAAATTATTTAGTATGAATATTTAACAAAATTAACGAGATAATTAATAAAATGAGCTATCCAGACCACATAAAGAACAAAATAACCAAGCGTTTAGTATTTTACTGTCATACATATTTCAATAAAACTTTCACGTCCTTATCAGGGAGTGTCACTCTCAGTTGAGAAATGACAAAGAAACAAAAATTAGAAACCAAAGAAGCAATTTTAAACAGAGAATGAAAAATAATGGTTAGGTATTCACAAAACACCAAACAACCAATAAACCTAGAAACACGTAGAGATGAAAAATGTGTCATAGTAATGTAATTCAAAGTATAATACTAATACTAATACTAATACTACTACTACTAATAATAATAATAAAGTGCCTTTATTTCGGCGAGATTCAAACCTTGAGGTCTGCTCTCTCGTTTAACCATTTTAAAACTTTTACATTTTAAATACGAGATGAAAATTGGGAGGGTCGTATTCACATTTAAATTACATGAAATGTAATTACGTGACTCTTCCTGCCATCACTGCCCCCACTGCCCCTCATTCATCTGAGAAATCCGCGACTGCCACATCACCTTGGTGGCCGGGCGCAAGGGATCTTGCTAGCTTGGGTGAAATTTGTATTTGTCATTATACCATGATATACCAAAATCTTTGCGCGGTGTAAATGCCACTGATGATCCGGAAGGTAATACAACACGACTCTGCCGAAAGTGGCGGAGTATCGTGTTTGCCACTGAACCTCTGCTGCTGTTAAGCGTGAGAACGCGTTTTCGATCCCACGATCGACCGCACTGAGTAAGATATCCAACTAGGGCTACTTCAGACAAATGTTGGTACGATGCATTTTATTCCTCGACCACCCAATACTGCACCCTAATCATTTGGTAATGAGGCAGGCCTCAGGGAATGAACCGCGTCAAATTAGAAATAAGGCATGAAATGAAACTTTAGTTCTGTTCCTTGAATGGCCAGGCTGTCTCACATCGTTACTTTTCGTACCATATCTCTACTTTCACCACATCAATATTGTTGATTTTAGTTAATTTTGCGATGTGTTTTGATAAGTAAAGCACCATGACCTCTGCAGACATATAGTCTTTACCTAACCTAACTACAGTTAGCGTAAGTAGTCCAAATACAGTTAACCTCTGAAAACGACAATCAACTTGGCAAAATGTACTACAACGTCGAAAATTGGGCAATAAAAAAAAATTTTTTTCGACACTACTATTCAATAACTAATTCACTTATAGAATGGACACCTAAAATTACACCAAAGAAATGGCCCGCCAAGTCGTACAATACGATCACTCCTGAAAATCATCGTTATAATTCCCATTGCAACAGATTCAACTCTAGAAGTAAGTGATTCTTCATTCAATTATTCTCGAGTTTTCGTTCGTTAATAATGCTTATTTCTGAAGCTTTGTTACATCGTGATTGTGGTTGAGGAAGGGAGTTAAACAAAATAAAATATAATTTCAAATGAGCCTAGGAATTTTACGTCGAATGAAAATGGTAGACGGGACCGGGATTCGAACCCGGGACCTTGAGCTTTACGCGCTCATGCGCTTACCGACTGCGCCATCCCGTTCGCTTCCCGGGTCCGTCTATCATTCTCATTCAACTTGTGAAACCCAAAGACCTCTGAGGTGGTCTCGTAGAGACTAGATTCCTCATCTGAGGCGACTCCCTTAGGAAGTACTTTATTTGGGTAGCNCGGGATGGCGCAGTAGGTAACAGATTAATCATGTTACGTCGAATGAAACGGGTTCGAATCCCGGTCCCGTCTACCATTTTCATTCGACGTAACATGATTAATCTGTTACCTGGCGGTCAGGTTCACCGCAATCTAAGAGATTTCTATGTTTGTGAGCCTAGGAAGTTATTCTCTCATGCTTTCTTTACAATAATTCAATTTTTTCGTTAAAATATTAATAAATACTGGTGCGTTAACGACAATGGTTGAATGGAAGTTTTTGATATTTTCTTATACCTTCCTAGTTAGTGTTAAAATGGATAATTTCATCAGGTAAGATCACTTGGAACATGATGAAATGTGTTAAGTACGTTTATATGTTTTTTTTATATTTTAACCCATTTTCACATTTAAAATATTAATAAGAATAGCCTAACTTTGCAGAATGTCACTTTTCTAAAAATCAAACAAAAAACACAAAATCAGTACATCTGTATATGCTTCAAATTGACAATTTCTGCTTTATATTTTAAACTTCTCTAGGTTTATTCTAAATGATTTAATCTTTTACTTAAATACTTATAAGTCAAATATATCACTTTACTGGTTGACACTTTGTGAAATAGTATTAATATTTTTTAACATCTCAGAAGCACGTTTGCATGATCAAATATTCAAATATTAAGATTCTTGAACACAAAATAATAGCATAAATCAAAATCTCCTAATTTAAGTATTAGTATTTTCATATAATCCAATGGGACGATAAAACCACTGAAGAGAGATTTCATAAAACACAAAAACAGTTGAGCTCTATTGTTGGAATAAAATCCTGAATGTAAAACTGATTTTTAACATTTGATGCAATTATCAATGAAGAATGGAACAAATAGAGACACACAAGAGAAAATACATTATTCACAAATCCGATTATCTTACATATTTAAATCGTTGGCATTAAATTTTTCAGCGATGCACAGTTTGAAAGCGAACAAACACAAATAATTCTTATGAAGAGTACAAAATTGTAGTTGGGAAAGGAATACCTCTTCAATAATTCCGAAACCCTAACTGTCATCAATCACGTTTCCTTAAGAAATGTCAGATACGAGTAAGGAGCATTAATTGAAAGATGCGGTTCATGGAGTATCAAGATGTAAACGCAGGTATCGTGTACCCACCCTAACGTGTATCCTGGACTTACTGGTATCTACAAACCTTGGAAGAATTCCGTAATACATCTGTCAAAATGGCCGAATAACGATCGGAGTCCATTGAAAACAGATTTCAATTTGTTTCGAACATCAGGAGGAACATTCTGTTTACTTCGGATAAAAAGGTGCTTGAGGAACAAGAATACTCAGAGTCTAAAATGCGCAGAGAATCCGGTATTTTTACAACAAAGAAAAGACACAAAATGTTTACTTTTAATCCATTGTGAAGAACTACTTGAAAAAGAAACAGGTTCAAACCTACCGAATGACTTATAGTGTCCTGAAATGATTATATTAAGTGCAGGGTGATCTATAGATAAGTTACAGATTAAAATAAATAGAACCAAAATCAAAACGAACAGCAATTCAGTACATTGCCAAGGTTTTGATAGCTAATTTCCCTCGACGTTAGGGCTCGCAAGCAATGTGGCTGCTTAGAAATAAATTTTCAGTCTTGCTCCAAAGATGTACCTCACAAAACCTTTAGGAGAATTGGGATTAAATTTTAGGGAAGTACATATACACACGATAAGCTAGCGGTTCTCAACCTTTTTGGCATAAGCCCCCCCCCCCAAAAAAAAAAAACACTATTCAAGGTTAATCTGTGTTTTATCACACCATTAATTAATCACCCCATATTTCCATTAAATCCTTTTAACTAAGTTTATTTGAAGTAATTGGTATCATTAATTATCAGGTTTCAAATTCATTATAATGTATATTTGCTCAAATTAAATTAACCTCCATCTAAACAACAAAAATTTGCTAAACGTTTAATAATTTAAATTCAGAATCAGTTATGTATTGTTGAATGAAAAACTAATTTTGGAATTTAAGAGAATGTTGATACTTGCACAAAACTTCTCGCCCCCCTTGGCACGAACTTACTTTGAGAACCCTGCATTAAGCAATTTCGAAATAAAGGATTTTCCGGCTCAGGCATTCCTCTAAAGTCGGGATTTATACAAACATCGACAGTGCTTTTTAAAGATAATTCTTTCTCTCATTTTGGAAAAAAATAAAGAATCCGAAAAACGTCTATGCATGGACCTGAGTTAAATCTGAATTCATTCAGTTTCTACATCTTTGAATTAAATCTTAGCATTCTCATATGAGGCGACTCCCTCAGGAAGTACTTGATTGTGGATCAGTATTTTCCAATTCTGGAGTTCACAAACATATAGAAATCTTTTTAATTGCGGTTAACCACAACACTAGGTAAGAGATTAATTATGTTATATTGAATGAAAATGGGTGACTTAAGAGACTGACGAAAGGGGAAACCGAAACTGTTTCGTCTAATATGTGAGTAAATTTTATATGATTATTTTTATCTATTTTTATTATCTGTTAACGTTTTAATTACTAAAAGACAGTATTTTCGCATTATTTTCAAGACTTCCGTTTCGGGTTTCCAAAATCATAACTTTAAAACATTCATCAATTTTTTAGTTATGCAGTTAAGTGTGGGAGGGAAAAGATGAAGGAGAATTTGTTTAATCACAATAAGCTCTGTGATTGTTCATCCTGTTGTTGAAAGAAGTACATAAATACGGATTGTGGAACCTTGAAGGAAAATGCAATATTTGGAGGTGCATTTCCTGGATTGTCGAATTTTGTCGGTGAGTTGGGACACAGGGTTAGTAAAGGACGTAAAAATATCAATAATATTGCTTATTTTTCTCCCAGGTTTTTCACAGTGTTTTGTGGTGGGTGAGAAAGTCAGAGGGGTGTTGCAGAATACTTTGTTTTACTTAATACCTTTTGGAGGTTAGGGGGTTGTTCATAGACAAGTAGAGGAGGTTTGTTGAAGAGGGATTTTGTGGAGGGCTTGGAGGTTATGATTTGATAGAAGTATTTGACAAGTGGTTTACTTTTGTCAATACAAGAGAAAAATGTTGTTGCATAATGCAAGGGACTGGGAAGATTGTGAGTTAATGCCTTTAGATACATAATTTAAGCTACGAGGTAAAGTTATTTTTTTCTATAAATCAGTGGGATAATGGCGTTTAGCGGATAATGGATTGTAGACGTCATGTAGCTTGGTAAAGAATTGATGGAAATATGACGGATTATTACAGATTTTATGCCCTCGGATAGATAAGGCGCAAAGAAGAGAGCATTTAACACGGTATGGATGGTAACTATCGAAATGAAGGTATTGTTGAGATTTGGTAAGTTTTATATGTACTGAAGTACTAACCTACTTAACTCTCCCCAAACATTCATAGTTTTCATCTGGTCCCTACGAGTTTCAACTAACCCCAGTTTAAATAGATAACAGTAAATTCTTCAAAAGTTTAATTCAAATTTCCCTCCTACTTTTCTTTCCTTTCATCCAGCGGTCGGTCAACGTATACTGAAGAGAAGAATCGGTTTATTATCTACATGACTGATGAAGGCGCGAGCTGAAAGTGTTCCTTTAAGTATGCGAGTTTCTTTTGTGTGTTTTATTTTCTATTTATCATTAACTTACAAATGAGAACTTTCATTTTCATTAACTTACACAAATCATTAACTTACACTTTTTAATTTTTATACACAAAATATTTAAAAATTAAAAAGTCTGGAGCATATTTTATTTACCTTCCTGTTCTTTTTACTCTCCTCTAAAAACCTCCCCCTCTCGTCCTATTTAGAGGCAGTTCTTGGTATTCAGAAATAATGCCCATCTCATACCACCTCCCCAAACCGTTCAGTCAAATGGATAGAAAATGCGACAGTCCAAATGAATGTTTTCCTCGTGATGAATGTCCTGTCACAGTTGCTAAAGCAAGTTGAAATAACGACGCGACCTTCACAAAGGGAAGGATGTTAGAGCAGTGCTACGCATTTGTTCTGCTATCGACTATTAGTGTGGTCGTTGGTGAATCATTCATGGCGTGAGGAGAAGCTCTTTGTTGATGGCGCGCCGGAGTCATCGCTCCCCCTTAAGAAAAGCGACTGCGGTGACGTAGTGGTGGAGTTTTCGTTCCCACCATACTGCTTCTATCCTATGCTTCGCCGAACTAGGTGAGGTTTGCAGATACATAATTAACCAGACAAGTGTCGGTCCGGTACCTTCTATTCCTCGGGCATCAAACAGCTATCATTCCCATACCCTCACACACAGTACAGTCAGGTGAACGAAAATGTCTCAGACTGAACCTCGCCGTAAGACGTCGAATGAGATTTCGTTCGACTATCATTTACTGAGAACGGAGTGTGTCGTGCGGTAGAAAGCAAGCACTTATAAGCAACATGAACTTGAAGGAAAGTGTCTCTCGTAAAGAAGTTTTCAGACTCATTAAAACGAGTTTTGTACTACCGGGCGCGGTAGACGAGATGGGGTAGGCAGTTGAGCAGTTTTTGCACTTAAAATATTTATATCAAAATGCATCTGTGCGTACTATCTGACAACATAAAATGTCTCGGGGAATAATCGTAATCATTCGAATGACAATTTAAGAACGTAAATGGCGAAAATATTATTCGATTGTATTTCTTTGTTCATTTAACCAGTTCATTTAACCAGATAACATAATTGTTCAGTAAAGTGACGTTGTCAGGTGTATCATATGTGTAAATAGGTCGTAGGCAAGAGCAACCCAATCCATTCCTTGAATACCTCTATAACGAATTTATACATGAAAGCTAAACGCAAGAATTACTTTTTTTGGTTCAGGATACATAATTTGATTACATAATGTGATTACATAATGTGATGGTTTATTACTTCGTTCAACTGTTATTTATGCTTTTCTAATGGAATTGAGATAAATCGTAAATCTGTCACATTTTAAAAGGAATTGAAAATAATAGTGCGCCAATTTCAAGGAAAAACCAACGAGCTTTCACTTGGAACAAATAATGTATTTTGCTCAAATACAAAGGCCTCCATGCAAAGAACGTGAATTGAAATCTTGCACACACATGCATAAAATCCTCTTAATCTTACTGACAGTTAAACTAATTATATAGAATTTCTTTTTCCGCAATTACAAGATTAAGGACAACAGAATAAATCATGAATTCGTGTCATATAAAGTCTAAGAAGGAATGCTCATTGAAACCCTACATAAAACTTTGAAAACTCACGACTTGGTAACTGAATGTGCGATGGATCGTAGTCTCAGTTGGTGGATGATTACTATTCGTATCGACACATTGCTCTGAGGACGTCGCTGATGGATGGATCTACTAACGAAGGGTCTGGGGTTGGGCTAAAGGCGTTTGCCGACGAATGGAGGCCAGTAAAGAGCATAAGGGTGAAGAGCAAAGAGAAAGAAAAAAGAAACATAAAAATGAAAGTAAGTAAACCCGGGGAATTGAGTATATCTAGTAAAACTGAAAATCATATCACGGTAAGTTGTCTAATTAAACACAGCACTGCGAAGCAATTTCAGCATGGACATGTTTTAATTAATGGTACACTAATTATCAAATGGGAACATAAATTCTATTTTTAACGGATAGCTGAACAGAACCCCTCCTTTTCCAAACCCTAACGTTTTGGGAACTATAACTGAGAAAAATATCAGCTCTGGATTTAAATATTTTAAAAATTTTTCCTCAATACAATCATAGATTTTAACTGAAATATTTGTGTAAGAAATCCAGATAAGCAATCACTAAATCGTTAGTTTGAAGAATAACGTTTTTGAATGGGAATATAATACACTATATATATTGATGTATGACTTCAGTAAATTCTTTTCCTTAGTAATTGTGGTACGTTACTGCCGCAGCGATAACAGGAATGGAGAGAAAGAGTGTGAAAACTGAACCAGTTCAATAAAAATGACCGATAATATTTGCTAATATTTGTAGTCGATTGTCTATGGAAACTGCGATAAATATTTGTGAGAATAACTTTTTTTGTTGTAAAGATGCACTGTAACGAAAAGTTTTCTCAATAAAACGCAGCAAAACCATTTTCTCAATATTCCTCTTGATGGGTGAAATTTTATAGGAAGAGACAGAAAAACAAATCGTGGGTAGAAGTGTACGAACAGTGAATGAGTCACAACATTGACCGGGTCCGAAACGAATACAATTCTCTTGTCACGGCAAGCAAAGGCGTTTTAGCTTTAAAACGCCACGCTACGCATGAATGTGTTTTGTAAAAAAAGGAACGGATATGATATAAAACTACGTCAGAAACCAAAGAGGATGATGGAATATATAACACTTCGAATTGACTTGGTCACATTTTTTTGAATTTATTCGTTATTGTATTACAATATATCAAACTGAAACGATGCATATGATCTAAAGCATGTAATGCAAAAGGTAAGATTAATATAAATAGAAACGTAGTGTATTTTCTAAAATACAGAATATCCTTGATTTTCATCATTCCGAATACATGTGGGTTGCGTTAGTCTAAAAAAAAACGTGATCAATAGAAGACGCAGTAACTAATTACAAGGAAGATATTACGATAACCAGTAATTCTTGAAAACCTGGAAACAGAATACACTTTCTAATTTCCTAGGATGATTTAAAAAAATTAATTGTGCGTTCATAACTTACATGACGGCTCATGCTTTATTTGCAGAATAAGATGATAAAACGCTTTCGGTCATATTTTTTACAATATTGACGTGAACAGGCACTCTGAATATTACTCTTCAAAACAAGTGATAAATAAATACAAAATATGGATTAGACTCTTTTACAAAGTACAAAATATGAGACTCGCAAAATGAAAATAAAACATAGGAAAGTAAACCATCACATGACTTTTGCAACGCCCAAAACAATTGGAAGCTAAAAATATTCAACTTTGTTTTTCCAACAGACTCTGCAACAAGCTGTGTCCTTCGCACCTCGGCGTACTTTTGTTTCGAACATTGCGCGTATTTTGTTTTGAAACAACCATCTTAACAAGAGAATAAGAAGAGTGCGTTGGAAGACCCTGGGTGATGCTGCGTCAACGCGAAGGGCGCGATCACGAGCACAGTTTCACAGCGAATAAATAAGAAAAACAAAATTGAGGAGTACAATGTCTCACAACCATCACACCTTTCGTCAAAAGAGGCGTATTGAATTTCATTTCGATTATTCCTTCAATAGAATTTCTTATATTCTACCTTTTCATCATTCCTTTCACTCAACATTACTAAATTATTTCTTGTTGGTTTTGGATTTCGTTGCGTCAAGGATTGGAGAAATTTTTTTGTATTTTTGTAACACTTTATATAACTTAAGGAAATAATAGTTTATCAACATATTTTATATGAGTGTGATGTAAAAAGAGAAATTACTCTGTAAATGTAGTAGGTTTACCTTACGTTGGTATTTCATATTTTATAATAGTAGTTGTAGTAAAACGTTTTTGTTTTTATTTACGTAATTGAAATCTGTATTTTATTAATGAAAGGTCTTCATCCTTACCATAAACAAGTTTTTCTTTATTTTCGCAAACTCTTTGTAAGTTAAAAACCGAGGCGTATTATGTAAGTTTAGGAGTAAACATTATTGTTACCACGACGGTAAATGGTTTCATTTTCTTATTTTAATTTCAATTACCTTAAAATCTGTATTCTTATAGCTTTTAGCTTTTAGTACTTTGTTTGAAATGGATTAGAGAAGAATAAGCAAATTTAATAAATATTCTACTCTATTCTATTCTAACATAACGGTTAAAATATGACTATTCCTTTCCACCTGATTAAACAATCGTTCATAGATAATTCAGGCGATTAGCACAACGGGAGGAATTTCTATACTACCGCATCTAATTACAGTAAATATCTCACCGAGCTTAAGTTCTTCTGAACCGGATATGGCGTATGCTCTTATTACATTTTCAATCTGGTATTTTTTACACTTTAATGGATTGTTGTCAAGCTTATGGTTTGGGAAATATAATTCATAATACGTAACGCAATGTCGCAAGAATTTGCACTCATACCATCAAAAACAAATAAGCACGTTTACGTTGTCACAATTAGCAAACAATTCCTGGCTTTGTGCGGGGCTCATTTCCGCGTCGCGTGTTTCCAATCGGGAACACCACGGATCTCCATTACTTCTCTCACTTGACAGGTAATGAGTCTGTGTACCACCGACAGGGAATACGTCTGTCGATACGCCATGACGACCCTCGGGAGTAAAAATAATAATATTATCAAACACAAAGCAGCTCCTCGCTGCAAAATGCGTGGAATATTTCACACTATAGCCAACGGCGCATTTATTTCCACGAAACATTATATCAAGAAGATTCAGTGTTAACTTGCATCAACAGAAAAGTTTTGGGCATTAAGATCCCGAGTGTTGCACATGTTCATGAGCGTACAGACTACAGAGTGAATGAACTGATCAAAGGTAGAATATTTTAAGATTACTTCCTAGTAGCTGGTTCGCAGCCACTCAATACTTTTTTAGTAAGCTAGGAATAAAGTAAAACAAAAAACCTTAAAATAATAAAATTCCTGTATATATTATGTTTTATGATTAAAAGTTTCATTTTAATTTTTGAACAGCTAGAGAAGGCTTGGATACCATAAATTTCGATGTTATTCCTTAGGTACCGCATTTTTGTGGATTCCCAGTTTCGATGAAGATTTGTTTACACAATTTATATAGGCAAAACTGAACTGCAAAAGTAATGATTTTCAAAATAATTTCTTCAGTTACTTCGTTAACTTAAATCGTGTCGTAATTTAATTGTTTGAATAATATTCCGAGGTACCGCACAAAAAATATTGGGAAGACATGGTACTTTAGTATTATACGCACGAAAGCTTATGAGAGAATCCCGATGTTTTAATTTCAATTTTCTAGAGCAATATTACAACCGCCGGAAGACATACAAAGAAGAGGTGGATTCACCAAGAAAGCAAACAAAAAGATTCATTCAAGAATCTATTGTAGGAATTCCTTTAATATTTAAAACAAAGACATAAAACCAAGACACTACGAACAAATGAGTAAGATTTCAGGATAGCTTATGGACTTTGTTATAAAAAGGAACAAATTTTTCAACGAAAAGTAATCTAAGGAAACCTAAGAAACATGTATAATCAGACAGAATAAAAATACAATTTTGCATTTCTAATGCGTCGAATAGACAGTGCGTTTTCTGTAAGAGTATTCTAAAGACCTAAATGAAGGGTACTCTCAAAAACGGTGTACTTTGTGTGGAAGAAAACGAAATGCGCTTTTTTGTGTTTGTGATGTTTAATGTTTTGGAATGAATTTAAACAAATTGAGATTAAAATAATTTCATATGATAAAATTTATTTTTTTAAATTTACTTAACTACTTTAATACCACACTTTCCTTAATCTTTGACTTACACAACTGTCTGAGTAGGAAAAGTGTGTAGAATAAGAAGCTCTGAGTTCTTTACAAAATAATTAATTTCAAATTGTAAAATGTAATACATGGAATTATCTGCTTGTAAAGATTTCTTTTTCAATTCCTAAATATTGATATAAGAGACCCTGATTGCTTCCGATCGACAATATTAAGTATTGCATGTGCAGTAGTATAATAAAGAAGAAGAAGAAGAAGAAAATGATGATAATAACAATACTAAAAGTCACTAATTGGGAAATTCATCCTCATGAAACAGGAATATACTGTTAAGTAGGGATTAGAAACTCTCATTAAACAATTTACTTAAAATTTATGCAGAGACTATTTTTTGTCTCAGTAGTATATTTTACGCCTGTGCTTCAAGAATCAGTACATTTAATCTCTATCTGGACTTATCCCTGAGACAATTGTTTCACCATTGCTTCAATAAGCCACTCAAGTTTCTTTAAAAAATCATTTCTCAGAAATGTATGTAAATGAACAGAAAATAATGCATCAGATGTGTCAACACCGCATCTTTGATCAGTGTAACAATGGTACTTGCATTAAAACAAAAAGCATAGTCGTGAATGATGACTCTCATTTTTATTTCCAGAATTCTAGAATAATTTTTAGGGGAAAATCCACTAAAAAGAAATTAATTGTATTCTCACATATTTTGTTAAATAATTAATGTACATAATTATAAAAAAATGGTATCATAATATTCATACCCGTGTTTTCTGCAAGTAATGAAGAGTAAAGAATTCTATAATTAGTACAAAACTTGGCATTTTAAAAATGTTGAGCGAATGAGCTGCTTTGGAAAAATTACTTCTGAAGTTTACATACGTATGTTTTACTCACAAATTTATTGAATGCAAAGAATTTACATCAAAGAACGGCCCGATGAAAAATATGAACTACAAACAGTATGTGTAAATGAAAAAAAATTAGATGAAAAGTCAACAGGACGCTTAAATTCTAAATATTATTTTAAAATGTTCAGCAAATGTAAAATACCTGAACATAAATGTTGAATGTGAATCTTTCTTCACAAATTGGGAGAGAAATACGCCGTTTCTTTCAAAAACCACTCAATGTAGAATATTGTTTTATTTAAGTTTAAAAATAACATTTACTACTTCAAAATTATGATCTGTGGTTACGTTCTCAACCAAAGAGGTTCCACGGCTTGACTCTTTAAGTTCATGGTCAAATGAAAACAATAAACTAAATTGTGAATATATAAACAAAAGTCCAGTTCAAAATAATTTCATACACAGTAACAAACACATCACCTTATTTTCATCCCCTTTTTACAAATCCTTTCAAGAATTCTGCCTCATGTGCACTCTCCCTAGCGTTCCAGATCGCTTGCGCCTCTGCCTACGGCTGTGAGCAACGCGAGGCCGCAGAACAGCATTTATCTTGCGTTGGCTCTGAAATATCGCAGGCATGGTCCCGCACTCTTCTCTTGAGTAGCACCGAGAACGCCATAGCGTCAATCTCAGTCGACGCTCTCTTCAAAATTTGCTACGTGTATGATCGTGGCAATATCAAAAGATTTCGTAAAGATATCCTTCATGCAGAGAGCATTTCGAGTGTTGACTCGGAAGATAATTACTACTTGCACAAGTAGGTAGTTTACTTTTACAGCTAATTATGATCTAGATCTAATCTTAAGAAACGCCAACGATATAGCCATTGGATTCTAGAAATAGAGTTGTAGTAAGTAAATATTTGCCAGGACTATTGCTTTTTTGTTTAATTTGAAAATATCATGATCACAACTTGTACCTCCTCCCTCGAATATCTAATAATATCATTTTAAGGAAGAATTTTCTTTTCACTTCCAATAGTTTTAAAGTATATTTTTGTTAATACCAGATCAAAACGACCGAAGAAAAAGAAAATACGTTCTCTCTCGATCTCTATTTATTGTAATAACTCGTACTAATGACTGAAAAGAACTTCATTAAAGATGAACAATCCATTTGATAGTTTTACTTTCTCGTTTCCTAGAATTATTGCAAAAAGTACTTCATTATTCTCTAAGTGGACTTTCGATAAAGAAATGCGAACATATTTTCTTCGTCGCACTCCGTGAGAGAAACACTCCACTCGCCTCCTCTCCCATGATTGCAATTTCGTCTTTCTCGATACTCTTTTCCTTCAGTCTTAAGCATCCACGTTGCATTCTTCCTTCGAACGACAAAAGTTCCGCTCGGAATCGACGGAGATCATTGGCGCGGAGATAAACACTCCGCTCCTTGTTTGCTTCGACGCGAGGAGAGAGTGCGAGCGACAGGATGGGAAAGTGCGGGGACGGGTATTGCGAGTGGGTCGCTTGTCTTGGTGAAGACAGGTGGCACCACGAACAGGGAGAGAATAAGAGGATTAGAAAAGGCAGGGAGGAAGACGTAACACATTACTGAAAACAAAAGGAGAGTTCATCACAATATAAAGGTAATGGTATCGCAATATAAAAATTACGATAACATAAAATCCATACGAAAGAAACATGAGATATAGAAAAGTAATAGAAGATCTTGTCCGATGACACAAAGGAGTTGAACTCGGAAAAAGTTTTTGAAAATGCTGACTTTTCATCTACCCGAAGTTACCATGTCATTGTTCCACGTGTATGGGTACAAAGAAGAAAGATTTGCACAATACTGATTTTGTGCAAAATATTTTGCCCCCTTCTCCCAAGGTCATGGTTAACCCTCCTAGTCCCGGATGTTTTAAAACGTTACAACCTAGATGAGGTGGGTTGTCACTCTTTTGGTATCATTTTAATAACACAAGAATTGATTTGTAACCCTTTTTATAATTCTATTATTTCAGCATCACCTAAAAATAATATCTTAGACAAATATCACCAATAAACCCTATTTGTCACTCGGTATATGGTATTGGTTAATAAGCCGCTGTTTTAATCGTAGTGAGACGCTTCTTCGAGTTCTCCACGAAATTTTGTTTGATGTTAGAGAAGTGTTTACTGAACTAAAACTAAATAACAATGAAATAATTGGTTGCGCAGTAAAAAGTTTTTGTGGTGTAGAGGTGATGAAAATCCCCATTTCTAAATATTAATCGAAAGGAAAGAAAACATGAACATAAAAGAAAAGGATTTTAATTTTCTGTGGCATAATTACAGATAAGTTACACAGAAAAAAGCTCCACATGGAGTAGAGGTTTTTAAACTCAAACAAAGGAATGGGTGGAGTTGTTTTAACACATGTTCCATCATTTCCAGGAAACTGATAATTACATATATACAATATAGCATATGTAATGCTCCTGAGACTTCCACCATTGATTTGATGAGAATAGTTTTCATTGGATAATATGGTATGGATTTTCTGATAAATAAGATGAGCTTGTAATTATATGTTCTATTTAATTCACAGAGAACTGTGCACTGTATACTTAATTAAATTTTTTGTATAAGGGATTACATCTAGGAACTTAACTGCATTAATGATATCATGGGATACGCTGCGAATAATGACACTCTTTGCAGAGTGTCCGGGGTTAATATAAGTATCATACAAATTAAAAGACTAATATTTTGAAAGAGTGACTAACTGATAGTACTTTATAATTAATCTTTGCCAACAAAAAATATTCATTTCAAGTCCGTTACGTGCTGAACGACGCTTTAAAATTATAACAAATGAGTGAGAAATTTAAGATTCTTTGTTTTGTTTGAGTTGAAATTTCTCTTTATGGGAAGAGGTTTGACTAACCTAGAAGGTTTGGTGTAAGAAGGAGCTATTAAGCATCAAAGAATCCCTTGAAAATTTTAGGGAAAATTTGATCAAATTTCTAAAAAAAATCATAGCAGAGTAAACTTTCCATAATTAATCATTCTCTCTTTAGCTACTTATTTCACCCCAAAGGATATTTTTCAAGAAGTTGAAATAATATCGTTTTCGAGTTAAGTCATATAAAATTATAATACTAAGTTTTAACTCTTTAGGCAAGAAATTGGAATCGTAATCATGTACATATATGATAAATAACAGTAACTACACATTAAATCATAGATATAAAACACTTATACCAATAAATGGTTGTCGCAGTTTGACAATCAGAAAAGGCAGCTTGATTTTTCCTGAATCAAAGTGTTGACCTCCAAGGCTGATGGTAATCCTCCTCTGCCGACATCGTCCCCGAACTTAACTTGACCAGTAACGATTCCTTCATTCCTCCAAAAATTTCCCACTTCGAAACGTCTTACACTTCCATTTTTGTCAAACTCGTCCCCCCATTCTACTCGAGAAGAGCGCATCCATAGTTATGCTGTCTCCTCTACCTGTTTCTGAAACTACTACAAGGAAACTTCTTTCCTCCTGCAACTTGGGAGATTTCCTCGTAATGTCGTCCTAACAGGCCGCGTGCCTTTACAACTGCTTCAAGAACTTTCCACGAGTGCAACCCAACCCTCTAGTGACACCCGTTCTACAGGGCTCCTCCAGTCTCTCCAGGAGCATTCACTGCCCAATCCTCGCCCTTCGCGGTAGCAGATTCGCATGACGTCGGCGACATCTCGCCAGCGCCCGCGACAAACCCTTCCTTATCTGTACTAGGGGTGAAGTCACCGTCCCTCGGGTTGTCGCGGAGCCGACGACGATGGAGGATGCGAGGGTGGTATCCTCTCTAGAAGGGGTTCTCTCATCTCCTTCTCCTTCCGTCAGCGGCTGACGTGGCCGGCTGGGTTGCCTCGAGCGTCGGTAGGCTGGTCCAGCGACCGAATGACGAAGAGAGGCGGAGGGAGAGAGANAGAGAGAGAGAGAGGGAGGGAGGGAGGGAGAGGGAGAGGGAGTGACACGGAACGTGACGTCGATGGGTGCACGACTGGCGTGGGTGGACAGCAAGGCCTCGGAGAGGAGCACTTGGGCTCAGACGCCAAGAATTGAACGTGCCGCGAGAACTAATTCCGGAATCGTTCACACGTCGGAATCCCATTCCATAAATGTGTCAAAGGAAGACCTCCAAGATAATGGCAGACATCTTGCGTAATGCGCGACGCACTACTTTTATACTGTACCAATGGGTACAGTAAAAAAGAACCTTAATAACCTCAAAAATAACTATGTAAATAGTAATGTATGGATAACTCACTCATGATGAATACGAAAGTGGAAAGTTACAATTTGTCAAGTGACATCACAATGCAGGGAAATTTAAATTAATTCAAAAAAACAACAAAACAATTGCACCATAGGAACTTCCATGAAATAGGAACCAGAGTAAACTTCCATGAAATATTACAATAAGGAAAGTTCTTAAACATTTGAGAACTAAAAAGTAATGATACCAGCAATTGAACAGTATATTTAATAAGTATATAATCCCAGAAACTCTGACTTTAAGAAATTCAAATGATATTATCATATAAACAAATGAAAAGCTGACTCCACGAGACATTCTCTACTTGAAATAGCACATTCATCATATTTAATGAATCTCTTCTCATTTCTCAAATGAAAAGCCAACTTGCTCCATTTTTCTCGAAATAGTTTCAAAATTAATCTCATTTAACAAAGAAATAAAATTATCAAATGAACATTATTAAGATGTCTATGTCGGTTCATTTTTCAGCAGTGAACGTATTGCGGGTCAAATCAAATGAAACTTAGGATCACTACTTAGATGAGAATAAATATAGTGCAACGCTTATGAAATGAGCAAAGGATGGAAAAGGAGTGACAATTAAGCTGTCCTGATCACCAGACGACAAAATGTATTACAGACAGGTAGTGCAGAAATGGATTATTCGAGTTAAGACATCCATTTTAATGGTCAATATTTCTATTGGAATAAGGAACAATTATGTTTAAAAAAAGTATACAGACGTAACAAATCTAAGAAATCTTTAATTATGTTACGTCGAATGAAAATGGGAGACGGNCGCGCTCATGCGCCTACCGACTGCGCCATCCCGTTCGCCACCCGTGCCCGCGTACCATTCTCATTCAACTTGTGAAACCCAAAGACCTCTGAGGTGGTCTCGTAGAGACTAAACTCCTCATCTGAGGCGACTCCCTTAGGAAGTCTTTGGGTTTCACAAGTTGAATGAGAATGGTAGACGGGCACGGGTGGCGAACGGGATGGCGCAGTCGGTAGGCGCATGAGCGCGCAAAGCTCAAGGTCCCGGGTTCGATCCCCAGTCCCGTCTCCCATTTTCATTCGACGTAACATGATTAATCTGTTACCTGGCGGTGAGGTTCACCGCAATCTAAGAGATTTCTATGTTTGTGAATAAGAAATCTTTGTTTTAAATTATTTGAAAAATCTTATGCAATGTGCTAAAAATTCATTACCAATAAGAATGGGATGTTTCTTAGTAATATTCTAGATATTGAGGCATTAAATAAGAACCTAAGTCAAAGTAATACATTAATACCTTGACAGAAAAAGTAAGGAGGCGGGTGCACTTCCATCCAAGAAATCTCCACTTAGGTAAAACAGTAAGCAAAAGAATTAGAAACTGCCAATTAAGAGTAGGCAGCATTACTTCCCTAAATCTTTTTGCAAAAGGATTAGTTACTCGGTACTCTTTAAAAATAAGCAATTTTCTTTCTGTACTCGGTACTCGAGACTTTCGTGAGAAACATGTATTCCAAGAACAACTTGCGTCAGTCGACCGCAGTAGGATCGACATTCAACTACATTATACCACAAGACACTAATGGATTTGCGTTCCAAGATCTCATATTAGGTGGTTCCTAATCAGTAAATCACTCGAGACATAGTTACCTTTCTGTGTCACATTATCTTCTTCGATAATACTAATTCTCGAGACTGTATTCTCAAGAAGTGATTCCGTTTATTAGGTGATTCGTTGACCCAAATTCACGGAAGCACGTACGTAGAGACCGTTAAGTTTAATGCAATGGGAGAGTTAAGTATAGCGGAAGAGAAAGGAATTATAAGTGAAACGAAGAAACACAGTATGGAAGAAAATGCCTAATCAAAAATCTATAAGATTGCTGTATTTAACTTCAGAACAAAATTATCTATGAAAATTCGAGTCATTTTTTGAAGTCATACAGGTCATACAGGTTGACGAGTCATTTTTTGAAGGTTTATACAGGTTGAGTGATTAAAACTTTTACTTTTCTTTCCGTGACAAATAAATAACATAGAAATCTGAATAGTAGTCAGGACTTATGTTCTAAAAACCACTTGCCGGAAAGCACATACATTCGAAAATATACCGTAGGATGCAGTGTATTGAATAACTTCCACGGGACCCGAGAATCTCCTTCAGCGTTTTTCTTTTCTTTAGTCAGATCAAAAGTTCAAAATTTCACATTATTATTTCCAAGAAACTTCTCTAATGGGCACAGCCAAGAACTTTACAGAAATTAGACAAGCAATCCATACCCGTTTCTTCTGTAAGATGATAAATATTTTGGAACCATTTCCAATGATGTTAGGTGTTTTTAAATACCCGTTTTCTTATTTGCGTATTTCAATTATTTAAATCTAGTATTCCATTTCTAGCTTCCCATCATGCACATAACCTCCCAGTATCCATTTAGATTCCAAAAATCTCTACATTAACCTTTTCTGAACGTCCTTTTCCAAAAGGCCCAAGAAAGTAGTTGGACACATAGTACAAACCAAATTGTGGTAAACATTTTTTTCTTCAAAATCTCATGTAATTCTTCTCTAGAATTCGATATTTTACGAAACATTACTTGGATGCTTCTAAGAGTTAACAATGAATTCATAAAAATAACCTCTGCTCACAAACGTCGCTCTATTTCCCAGAACGCGTCGATAATATTCGGACTTCTTTGATCAATGGTGCATTAGAGTACCTTTCACACAAGTGCGTTTCAGCACAAATGAAATCCAACGAAGTTATCGAACCGGCGAACGACGAAAACAAAGAGTTACGAGTGGCAAAGAAAAAGGGGGTATAATTATACAAGAGTATGATAAATTGACTGCGCTATAACCCCGTGAGAGCTTTTTAATTCTAAAGTGATGCAATTCAGATAATTCTGTCAATTCTACAAATGTGTGCAATGCGAAACGACACAAGGTACATTAAATAAAAACAGACATAAAATTTCGCTAGAAAAACAAGAAATACAACATTAAATTTTTTAAATATTTATCTTTCATTGTGTAAATATACCATTGGATAATATGTATATCACATCCTCTGAGATTGAGGGAAACTTTTGTTTACAGAATTGACTATCCTAAACAGTCTTGTTTCAATGAGACAGTGGCATTTAATACATTGATTTACCAAAGTATCTTCCTTGGTCAACGAGAAACATATTTGTTCATTTGAAGAATTCTTGAGTTAAAGATAATATTTACCTAATGTTTCAACATTTATTTGCGATAAAGTACCACATCTCACATGAATTATTGGGTAAAATTCGATAAAAACAAGATATCACTAGATTAAATCTCTTCAAATCCACTGTCAAAAACCTCCAACAGCTTCATAGCATCAATAATGTGAAGAAATATGTTGGTGTCAGCAAGTTAAGTGTCCACATACATCTGTTTCATATATAATAATAATAATAATAATAATAATAATAATAATAATGGTATTAACATATGTTTTAAACTAATATCATAATTTATCATACAATTTTAAGTAGCACTGAGAAGTATAAATGAATAATAAACATTTTATTTTCATAATCGCTGTTGAAAGAACGTGTAATTATATTACAACATTGTAAAATTATTTTAAAAATAATTATTCTATATATGAACTCCATCTGGTTGTAGTTCATTATCTCTCAGGTTCCATCCCAACACACATTCTCTCGTGTCTTCTTATGCGTAATTTTTGCAGACTAGGTGGCATTTGCTTCTGTTTCTGGAAAGGACAGTCACGTATTGTCCTCCATGTGGCCACAAGGAAACGTTTATTGTTTTTTGATAAGGCATTTATTTACATCTACAGACTCTGTATTTATCTTTGAAACAAATGAACGAGGTTGTGTCAATGTTTGTAAATCGTACGAAGAAAGTAAATTGTGGTAATTGCAAATGCGAAGGTAGGAACCAAACGCCGAACATTTATGTGAATGTAAAAAAAGAGTTCTTTAAGAAGTGTAACTGATAAAAGATACTGTTCTTAAAGAGAGGAGGAATAATTATTTCGATGTGCTATCGAAACGAGTAAGAGTACAAAAATGTGAATAATTAGAGTGAGGACCACTTCCTGCATCAAAATGTGTGTCATAAACACGGGTGTCATAAATTATAGGTGCAAACAGAATAAAAAGAAAGAGAATGTTCGCTTTATGAAGATACAGAAGGGAATAGTCGAGTTCAAAGTACTAGAAAGAGGGGGTAGGGTGAGAGCGGAAACAAAGCAAAAGGGAAACTCAACAAGAACGGCAATGAATGTGTCCAGATGTACGTTCAGTATGCGACAGCCTTTAGTATATGATCTGGCAAAACGAAGAAAATAAGTTCTTTTCAAAAACCTGAACAAAATTTTATAAAATAGATTCATTTTCCAAACACAATTTGACAATCCCTTATCTGGGATTCTGGGGTGTAATATATATATATATATATATATATATATATATATATATATATATATATATATATATATANTATATATATATATATATATATATATATATATATATATATATATATATATATATATATATATATATATATATATATATATATCCACTTTTCCAACAATTCGTCTCTCATGCCTTAATGTAAATTAATGTTTGCAATTATTCCGTAAGCTTACAATTTTCTTTAAATTCAAATATGTTGGGTAATTGTAAATAATACATAAACGTATTTAATTAAATTTCTTCAATATTTTCGCTATCCTACTCAACGCGAAATGACAAAATATTACCCATCAGATCCCATGTACGAGAGAATAAACCATTCTTCAGTTTTGTGAAACAAAATACATTTATGGCAATAGTATAAAAAGATAGTTGTGACGAGGATGAACTATGATATAATAGTAGCGTTTTCCATTTACCAGTCTGTGTCGGCTAGCATCAGACAAATACGACATTGGTCCGCGCGAGTTCCTCACTCCACCGGAAGAGCGCAGCACGTAAATGGAACATCGGTGCACGCAAGATTCGGACTTGGCCATTGTTAGCCGCAAAAGTTAACGAAACTACAATAATTGAATATAAACAATTACTAATATATCAACAAATATCCTTTACGTACTTATAGTGTATAATGTAATACTACCTGTGCATCATTAACGAAACGCAATACATCATTTTCATAATTCTTTCTTTTTTGGAAAGGACTAATTTGACGTACAACTCTTGCTCTTCATCTGAGGAGCTTTTAGATAAAGACAATGTTTGAAATAAACTCATGTCATCCACAATGGATGCACTATCCACACTCCAATCTAACCTCAATGTCCAGTGCAGTCCCGCCACTGAGAAAATTATCACAGCAAGTCCGGTTGCTCTCAGTATGTGAAGAGTGCGTCTCGATAGACAAAATGGAACAACCATATCCCGGCACTGGTGTAACATCTCAGTCAAACGGAACAACATTTGTGCACTCAGAGTGCACCAGTGTACACTCAGAGCAGAAAATGGAAAACACCATAAAACTGCCTCTGTCATATAAAAAATACAATTGACATTCCTCTTAAGCTTTCATACATCAACACCTAATCTACCACTGTGTGGCAGATGTGAATGTTAGAGACAAATTATTGGTTATAACCGTATCTTGGCATTGAACTGAAGAACTCGTGTGTTTGGCTTATTTGGAGCTCTGGGTACCTCTGGACTTTTCTACAATTATGGTATGGATAAAGGTACAATTTTGCTGCATTTCATTATTGTCATTGAGGTGAAAACAGGTAAGGTGAGCTCTGTGGTAAACATAAAGACTCGTTCAGGCGATGTGTGGCTTGGTAAATCTCACGTGGCTCAAGGTTCGTATTAGCGGATTTATGGTCTGTCGATTTCTGACCTTACCTCGTTCCATCAGCGTTCCTCGACCTTTCCTGTTTTTTTTAGACCGTGCATTGACTTGCTATCCCTCAAGCTACGATTTTGATGCCTGAGCATTCACCGACACTTCACGTCAAGCTTCCAAGAATCACCTCGAACAACAACAAGTCTTTACATTCCCGTGGCGCAAAGTACGATAAACTTCAGATCGAAATCACCTTGACACAATCCATGGCAACTGAGTTTTACACAGCGCAAGTGTTGAGACAGTTCAAAATTCAGGTTATTAAATTGGTCAATGAAATTTAATTTGAAACGTGTTCGGTAACGCTAATTTTTATGACAATAACTGTTAGTCTACCTGGTGAAGAAGGGTTTGGTCCAAACACAAATATGCTGGGTTCGATTGACGCTTAAAGCTTTGATCTTTTTAATGCATTTCATCCATTACTGTAATACTCTACTTTCCCAGTGTTTCAATATATCAATTGCATCAGCAACGATACCACAAAAATGTTAAATTTTCAAATGCTATAAAATATTATATTAAAATTATACCGATAATATTCGCCATTGTTCCTCGAGTTAGTGAATTAAGTAAAAGTAAATTTTCTTATTACAAATGATTTTTTAAGGATGAGGTACTAAACTAATAATTTTTATTCAATACCGTCAATGCATGTAAAAGAACTAGGTACGCAACTCGTAGATATTCAATGTACATGAAAATAAATTCTATTTTGTAGCTTTCCAGAACACAGGGAGATCATCTGTTTTATGGAGTTTTTAATTACAATATTTCATGGAACAAAGGAACACGATATTTACAAAAATTGCATCACACATAGGAGAATTTCTATTGAACCTGAACTTTTAATGTTTTAATCTTAGAGAATCGTTTAAATATAACTTCCATAACAAGACATATTGGATACAAGAATAGTTCTTGAATATATAT
>NNCF01127611.1:621725-753625 GCA_002313205.1 Laupala kohalensis | reverse complement strand
TATATATATATATATATATATATATATATATATATATATATATATATATATATATATATATATATATATATAGCAAAGAACAGTTTTATTTCGTTAATGGCTGTATTCTAGGAAAAGAATTCACCTAGCCCATATAAAATGTCGAAATTAATCCGCAGAAAATTAATGGTATTTATTTATCCTCTCATCAATATAAGAATACATTAGTGAAACGTATGTTTTTGATGGTATTTTTTGTTAGATAACGGCACAAGGTTACGAACTTTCCTCTCATGATGATGAAAAATTGAACAAGTCAACGTCAGTTGTTAGTCTCAATAAAAAATTAGTTTCATATCTTTCCATCATATTGTTAATCCATAAGAATGTTCCCAGAATCTGATGCATGAAAATTGAACTAAAAAGAGCCACTCGAGCGACAGAGTTGCTGTAATACCATAGCGATATTATACTTAAACGTTCAAGTTAATATACAAAGCAAATTCCCGAAACAAGATTCCATTACTTCCGAGTTCCCAGCAAAGAAGGGACAGACTGAAGCGAGCGGATAAACTCCAGCTGCATCCCGTCATACTGCTGTGCGCTGGTCATCTAGTTCCTAGAGGCAAGCTCGCTCGCTCGCATACCATCGGCGCGTTGCGGCAGAGGGATCGGCTGGTGCGGGGGTGCGCATGGCGCGGGGATGGCGCACGCGCCGCTCTGGGGCGGAACGAACCAGGACGGCGAGCATCCGGTCGAGGCATTGCACCGCCTGCTGTGGAGATGCGCCCGGCAACACGACGCCTCACGCTAATAACACAAAACACATTAGTACGGAAGTAAGGCAGAAAGGAAAACTGAGGGGAATAAAATACGCGAGGGTGCGTAAAAAGGGGGAACAATCGGAGCAATAGAATTTCAAATTCCCAAATGAAATGAATGTACGAAGAGATCTCCCAGAAAAGTGTACTAGTGTTTTGGTCACTTAAAAGTAAACAGAGTTGTTCCATTCCCAACGTACTGGAGTGATGTATGGATGGAAAGTGTTTGGTACGATGATATTGAGAGTGATATGCAACGAACGTCACAAGGATAGATCAGAGACACTCAAGTAAGGTGGCGAGTCACGCCTTTTCGCGGTAAGAAGGGAATGTGAGCTACAATTGACGAAAGAATCTTCCGTGTGAGAAGGGGCGCCGGGGGCTTACGTAAACAAGTTTCCTTGGACCTCTCGGGTGCACTCTGTAATTGATGTAATGGACAGCCCGCGCGTTCGCAGCAGTGGAGCCTCGAGACGACTGCAATCCTCAGCACATCACGCGCCAAAGCGAGAAGGCATTAACAAATTTCTGAGTGGAATTCCGTTTACTGGATCCACGCTACTTTCGGCAAGAGTGCCCCCGCGGGGAACGCACTCTAGGCGCCCCGCTTATACCCTCACCAACTCCCTTCCATTCCCTCCCAAAAATAGACATGCGAAGTCCACAAATTCCCACTTGTCTCACCACATAACGATTCAATGGCTGTGTCCCTCCCGACCACACTTTACATTTCGGCGAGTGAGCTTACTCTGGCCTCTGCATCGCGATGGCGTCACGGGTAGCAAGCAGTTCTCAATGTGTATGCTCGCTTCAAAGAAAACAGAGGAGATATAAAAAACCAACGCGATGTATTCTTGAAACACGAATGAAGAAGAAAAATTTTCCAATTCGTGACATTATTTGAAAGGATATGAAAAGTTGATAGATTTGGTTAGACTTTTGGTGATCAAATTTTCTACGAACACATCTATTTCAACCGTTAATTCGTTAATGTTGGAAACATTTTTACGAAGAAAGCGGAACGTTTTTTGTAAACTGTTGCTCCCCTTTATCTGCATTCGAGAGAAACGTTTCTACAAGCATAAATGAACCAATGTACAGATATAATCGAAGTAACATAATTGGGAGTCCTCTTCCACTCCAAAAAACACGCATACGCTTCAGTTGAAACACTCTCCTATTCTCTAATTTGTGGCGGAATGACGGTATTATTTTGACCCTTCAAAAAAAATCTTAGTTTGATTTTCCTTAAATCCATAGCTAGTCCACAAGCGGACTTCCTCATAGAGATTACATGGTAGTCGCGCAAGCATCGAGCACCAAGCATCAAGCACTGCTCATAGCTTCTGCTTTGGTTGCTGGCCCTAGCTCCTCTTCGCTCCACTGGTGTGTACGTGGGTGGCTGACTGCCTGGCTCAGAAGCCGTCCTCTGGGGTAGCCCTACGGCTTCAACAGCATGAAGCTGGTTGTACAGTGGGGAGCGGGGGAAGTCACAGGAGATCTTAACCCGTTGGTAGAAGAGTTTTCGAGGCGAATTGTGATGTAGAGATATGATTTACGTTTAATCCGACGTGAAAGGAATACAAACCTAAAGAAACTGTCTTCGAGTAGGAATAGAAACGAGTGATTAAAACCAAGAGTCTGCATAAAAGAATGTATTTCAATAATATAATAATTTAAGACAGTGTAATAAGAGTTTCAACCAACAGAGTACGCCACTTTTTGGTGCCCTAGATTTCAAAAACATGTCCGCAGAACCTCCGTTGCATTATATAGTACAAAGAATGTGGTAAAAATATAGAAAAGTTTACTAAAAAGAAGAATACTAAAACATACATAAATTTAATTTCAATATGAATTATGCTTCTACGATTTAGAAGGGGAAAAAGAACGAAAGAGGGACAGGAAGAAAGTCATAAAAGTTCAAGTCCTAGGATCGATATCGCGGGAACGGGAAACGCCAGACGCTCTTTTCGTGAGGAAACGGTCACGTTCTGAGAATGTAGTACCAAAATACGAACTTCATTGAAGCAGCACTTCATTGGATTTCAAGGGATGGTCTCGTTGTGATTACAGAAAAGAGATTCACATTTTGAACATATTTACTGCAACATTATTTGTAATGCAAATAATATGAACCAGAAATTAATTTTCACTTACACTTATTTATCTGAATCAATTTTAGTTTAATTTTCAGGTTGTAAAATAGAAAACTCGTCTATACATTCTTCCAGAAATTGAACTATTTTCGGTAATAGTGGGAATATTAAAAAAAAACATAAATACCTTCCAGGAAGTAATATGCAATCCAACAGTAGAGGTTATACAGCGCTATTTTCTGGCTAAACATTGTGATGTGCAACTGTATTTTTATTACGTTTACCGTCTTAACATTGTCGATAAGGGACAAATCCTGCGCACAATCAGTTGTTCTAAAATATTTAAGGAATTCTCAGAGACTTATAATTGTGACGTGTAATAACAGTGTTCTGGAAATTCATCCAACGAATTGAAAGAACGGGTTTCCTATGACATGGCCATCAACCATTTTCATGTCAGTGGCTGGTACGACTCCGCTAGATGCAGCACCCGTCCGTGGTGAGATGTGAACTAGTAGCACGGAAATTTACTCCCTCCTTTTCTTTCCCACCCATCTCCCACCCCTTCCCTGGACGCAGAGCATCCCCCCGAGCGCCGGAGAGGCACTTCCCCGTTCCCCACCGCGTCGCACTCAACCCATCGTTCGTCCCCGCTCGGCGTTCATCAACGTCCCTCGCCCCTATCCGCTTCCCCGCATCACCGCATCGCGCGTCCCTCGCCTTTCCGCCATCCCGCGCCCGCGAGTGCTGTGCTGCTTACGACATGCCCCAACCTCAGGAGCGAAAAGGGAACCGAAGAAAATTACATTAAGAGCATCTAATGTACTCTCGGCCCTCCATTAACGGTGCACGCAGATCGAGTCGGTCCAAGCAGCGCAGTTTGGGAGGAAGGGACAAGGAATGTACCCACGAATCACTCTCGAAGGACGACGGGGTATATATACTACCGCGTACCTACGTGGAGCTCATAATTGTTCGTCACGTGTACCAAGAAAGTATGCCTTAAAGCGAAGGAAAGGGCTGAACGTAAGGTTCATACGAAAGAGAGCAATGGGGAATATACGCGCATTGAAAGTAGCGAATTACTACTTCAGTTATTCGTATCTCATAAAAAATGTGCCATGAAATAAAAATTTTAACAATGAAAAATTGTTAAGTTGAAACAAAATTTATTAATTGCCCCAATCTCCGTTAACCCGGAAGAAACCCAGCATTTTGAACGTGAATATGTGGGATACACATAATTCTACTCGCACGACCAGTACCCAACAGTCGCACTGGTTGAAGCATTGCCTCAGTAATCAGCGTTTAAGCTAATTTCAGCGAGTTAATATTATTCGATAAAGCTGTGCATTATTAAATATTATTTATTCGCGGCATCAAACGAGCGCGCCGGCGGGCATGGCGCCGTGCGCTGCATAAACGATCGCCCCGCGGAGCGCGTGAGAAGGGTTGGGGGGCAAGGGAGAGGGAGTTGACCGGGGATGAGGCAAGCTGCTCTGATTCGACTTGGTCCGGCCGCGCGTAAGAGTCGCTTGGGCATCGTTGGCCGCGTGCAATAATAATGCCAACTACTAGTATATTAATATACTAATTAATAATAATATTGCTATCTGCGGGCGGAAAGCTGGCGCGGAGCGGCATAAGCCTTCTGCTGGTCTCAGCGCACGGGAAAGGGAGTAGCGAAGGGCACAGGGTTGACGCCGAACAGATGACGGTCAACTTCCCCGCATACTCCCCGCCGGCGTGAGCGTGTACGCGCTTAGCACCTGGTGGCTGACGTCCGGCTGGCAGAGCCACAGTCGCCTGGCTCCTCAGGGAAGAATTCCTGGAGATTGGCCAGAGAGCAAAGCGCCACTGCGCGCCACTCAGTTCGAGAGAAGCTGCAAGCCTTTTGCGAAACACAACAGAACCTCTTGTTATTTTGAGATTTCATGTAGTAGAAGAAATATAACGTTTTAGAGTACTCAGTTCTCTCTATACATTTTAATGTAACTTGTGTTGTTCTATTTTTGGAATGGGAATACAAAATTAAACAATTGTGGAAGTAACGTTATAACTTGTTCATGACTGATAACTCTCACTTCCATCGAACATTTTTTGATATCATAGAGTATGAGCTCTTCATCGATCTAAGTTCTTGTTACAAAAAGGTTTTCAATATCTGAAAAAAGGTACTTCAATACCGAGAGTCGAAATATATCATAACAAAGAAAGAGTCAGTTAAATCGTACTTCAAATGAATTTATTTGATTTTCCCTTCAAATTATTTTGATAACATATTTTCTACCGATGTGTACGAAATTTAAAGAAATACATTACATTTGACTCTTCTGATGTAAAGTATGAAATCTGGCACCCACAAGAACCACCTCTGACGTGGATACATGCGGTGATACAGTAATGCATGGACGCGTGTAGGAATTGTATGATCTCCCGGGTCAGATGTGTTCATACATGATGTATCTGGTCCTCCAGATCTCGTTAGTTTCTAGGTGCTGCAGGTGGCCCAAGCGATTTCACACACGTTATAATTCCGATAAATCAGGAGAATGGACAAGCCACAATAGTGTGACAATGTTGCCGAGACTTTCATGTCACAACTCTGATATGTGCCACCTATCATTACCTTTTAAACAGTAGATGTCAATGAGAGGACATAATGGGTTTGACAAATTTTCCATCAGTCAAGTGCCTGAAAATGATTTGCTAGATATTGGCGTCTAGAATGATGGTGTCACAACAGCCTGGGTGGTGGACAGCAAAAGTTGTCTCTTCGTGCTCCTTGGTGGATCCGACAGTCTTTGCAAATATTGGTCCATCGTGGGCGTTTTGAGCCCTAAGACCAAGAGTGAGTGCCAACTTGCAAACATCAATCCCAAAATTTCCTTAAAGTCTGTTCAGGACGGCGTAAATGGTGGCCGATACGCAGAATAGACCACCCTGTCTCTCACAGTCCAATTGTGCGCCTCCTCTCAGACTGTGTTAATTGGACGTAATCTCTTCGAGTGTGTCATTGAGGCATACCTAATAGTCAACAAGCTCTCCAAAAGCAGAAACAGGAGTCCACTACACACGCCTGGTATATATTGCTCGTTGAATAGTAGGCATGCTTTGCGTCGCACTCGAAGAGATTACGTCCAATTAACACAGTCGGAGAGGAGGCACAAAATTGCACTGCGAGAGGCATATATATATACATCTGTATTTATATGGCTGAATTCTTTGTATTTATTTTCTAATTTGTGGGTGTTATGGGGTTTTATATAGACAAGTAGAGGGTGCTTTGAAGAGGGTTTCAGTGGAAAGGTTTGAGGCTATGATTTGATACAATTCTTAGAGAATGGATTTAATTTCGTCAATAAAAGGAAAAAAAATGTACATACTGCAGGGGACTGATAAGGTTGGGTGTTGATGTGTTTAGATTCACAGTCTGAGCTAGAAAGTAAAATTCTTTCCTTAATAAATCAGTGGGATATTGGTGTAAAGTGAGTTTGTCATATAATTTTGTAAGGTACTGATGGTCGACCGCAGAGATACAAAAATGCTTTTCTAATCATAAATGCAATCCCTTTAAGTTATATCCGTTCCCTTTTCGACCCGTCGTAATAAACCGTATCTACCAGTTCTTGTGAGATCAAGTAAAGTCTGAAAGTAAACGTAAATCACGAAATTCCTCGCGAATAAAGTCGGTCAAGTTAGCTATAGCATTCTATATTCATGCTTCGTTGCCTTTCGTTTAAAAGCACGAGAGAATTCGTAGCCAACCACGAAGAGAGAAACATAAAATTTTATGGGTGTTCTATTATCGCATAGATTATATTGGTGACTAAAGATTGATGTAATAAGTTTGATAACCTGTTCTTTTGGGAGTTATCTTTATATTGATTTCGAAATCCTTTTCTATGCAAGCAATAACGCCATTAATAGATATGTGTTTGTATATATCTATATCATTTACTCGAGAAAGGTTGTGATGGAATCCAGAGAATATAGGTATTTTGGGATGACAATGTGATCTAAAATGAGTTTATTTCGAGCACGATTTGTTAAATAATTTTTTATATTATGGAATACATGTACTAAGAAATTCAAATAACTGAAGTTTTCACAATGTCAATGAAGGAATGAGAAAGTCAAGAAATCCTGTAGCAAAATGAGAAGATGTTACCTATTTTCTATTAGCCTAGAAGTATCCTTTCGAGCTGAAAAACGGAAAAATGATAGTGAATAGTTAGTGGCATTACAGAGTTACCACTGTACCAAGATAGAAACGTAATTTTTAACTGAGAGAAGCTTGATGGAAGCCCAGACTTGTATAATGAATGAACAATTCAATTGTCTGTAAAGATGAATTATTTTTTGACACATAATTCTTAATGGAACTATATGTTGCCTGATTCTAATGGCTTTCGAAAATGATGTATCAAGCCAAGGATTGATAGTTCTGTATGAAATAATTCATTCCAATGAACGCATGCTGTCAAGTGAGCAAAGCGGTGAAAACGTGAGTCTAAATATTTTTTAAGACGAAGTAAAAAAGTTTTTCTTATGAGAAGAATCTTCTTTCTCCTACTGAGTAACGGTTTGCGCAATACTTGAATGAGAGTAAGAAGTTTAAAATTTTATTTATTTTATAAAAATACACGAAACACTTTCCAATGATAAATCAAAAAAATCAAAATAAAACGTGAAATCTTCCGTGTATGTACTTTTCAAAAACAACTCACGGTATGTGTTGGAAAATGAATGAACGTCTATTAATAAAATAAACCTAAAAATCCTTTTTTAAATAAGCTTTTCTATAAAAAGTGTACAAAAAAGCAAAATTAATTTTCAGTAAAATTGAAAATCAAAAAATAATTACTACAAAAATGTTCTTTCCTTGTTCACTCATCATAGGTGAAACTACATAGAAGATGCACAAACATAGGTATTCTTATATGAATTATGGATTTTAAAAGCCTGAGGCGTGAAGTGTCGTAAATATTAATACTGGTTCACAATTTCTCAAAAAAGAAAGCCTCAAGCTACATATTTATTAAGAAGCTTTAATACAATGGGTGCTAAAAGCATGTTATCTCTCATGTGGACTGATTGTGAATTTATGCAGCATTGGAAGCGTCCTGATCCATCTCAACGGCAACAAAAACTATGGTTTTTAATCGAATGCCGGTGTTTTCTTCATTTTGTACATGTCACCGACTTCCCACCCCGTCTCCAGAAGTGCCAGGGTTCTCTTATTTCCACAGTGCATGTTGTCGGAATTTTGGTCATCTCTGTACCACGTTTGGTTGAAATTGCTCCGGGTATCCGAGAGTTATGGTGGGATATACACTCGTACATCCATAATCTTTCATTGGTATGTAAATCACACATGTCTGTAAAATTAAAACTCGATCATATGGGGGAACAGGTTTACAATTCAGTTGCAAGATTTGGCCTGAACATTCTAACTAACAGGTGAAGCTGAATAAAAGCTTGTAAATACAGTTTTGAAAGACTGTTTTACTTTATACGCAAGTAGTATTTTATACTACAACTGGAAGGTCGTACTATTAGGACTGGGAAGAACAAAGACAAACTCAAGCCCAATGATTGAGTAGTAATAAGATTATTTGTCTTGTGCTATAGGACCTACGTGTGATACATTTTTATATTCCAATCCTTTTTAGTATTTGACCTCCTTGGGGTCATAAGCAGTTTGAATCAGCTTTTTTGACGGTAAATTTATTATTATTATTATATTTATTATTACTTTTAGTTTATTTATATTTTAGAATATAATAGAATATTAATAGTATAATATAATATAAAATAATTTTAGAATATACTTAGTTGTTGGAGTAACTCCATTTGTGATATACAAAGTTTTTAAAGTGATTTGTCAGAAATATTATCCAATGAATGCTGAAGTTTATATCTACAAACTTACACCCGGATCTGAGCTCGTGCGAGGTCAAAATCGTATAATACGGACATATTCACTTCTCGTATGTATCTTCTTTTTTGGGAATGGTCCATATTTAAAGAAATCCAATCACGTAGCGCAAGGGAGGTAAGATATTACAGTCCTACAATCGCTACCGTTTAATCACAGAACTCGATAAATTGGTTTTATTCAGATGATTACCCGAGCGTGAGATGAATTGATTTTGCTCTCTTAGCTTGAGATGTGAGAGCAGCTCTGAGTCCGTAATGAAGAGAGGTGTGGGGTGGGGAATGTGGATATGCGGCATACAGCAACCCTCGTGGGAAAAATGGCAAATCGCCAAGGTAATAGAATCGCTTCGGTCGATGCTTCCAATATCGAGGCTGCGGACAATCGAGTACTATAGCAAGCGCATAACGAGAGAACACGATCCCCGAGCAGTGGCAAAGTAGATGTGCACGAACAAACGCGTCGTGAAGCAAATGGACGTGACAACTCACTGGTAATCGCTTAACACAAAAACCTGGATGTTTGACTCCACAAAAATCAACAAGGTTGAATAAAATAATGTTGAAGTACTAAACGTATGGATACTTGTTTCGTGTTACACACTAAATGGGTGTGGGGTTTGATCTCACTAAAAAAACCCTCACTAACACCGAACAAAATGATGCATTTCATTCATTAATAACCGCAAAACGTTAAAAGAAACAATACATTTTGATATAATATTTTTAATTATTGGGTAAAATTTTAAAGATCAATACAAAAGACAATGAACAATTGACCGAGGAAGCGATAGAACATGAAGAAAAATTATTCTTTTTGTTTGAAAAGAAATAATAGATGTTCATAATATCATTTGATATTAAACTGCCAATACGATATTTTATACCCAGCTTTGTCATATAAATAAAATTATGGTCATATGATCTAATTTATCATGAATATTTGAATTGTAATCAAGAATAGTTAATAGATAACATCAAGAAACTTCAATTTATGTACACCTGTTTGCAAAAATATCTGAACGAAATATAGAAATATAAGAAAATATACATAAAACGCCCCCTTCCAAAAAAAGGGTAGAAAGAAAAGCATGCATTAGCATTATAAAAGTATTTTGAGATACTTTTCCAAATCAAAAATATACATATTTTGTTCACCTCATATAATGTTTTGTAATCTTTTTGAATTATTTCATTATGCAAGTCATTAACAGCACAAACGGTCAATATAAGCACTTCATGATTTCTTAACTTTAATATGTCTCGCATTATGGAAACCAAAATGAGTCGCGAGAAATACGTGATGAGATATTTCCTTTAACGAGAGGATATTTAATGCTATCCTATGAATGAAGCTTAAAAAACGAATTTACTACACACACATCAATACACCTTTTTTACGGAATGCATTGATCTTGTAACGAGAGTAAAAAGGCAACTCGAATATATCTGAAAATAAATCGTGAAATTTTTAGTGGTTTTTAGAGCGGGATGGGGTCATAACTCTTTTCTGATCTAATTTGGAATATAAAATAAGTATTTGTATTTACATGTGTTCTTATATTCTTTGAACACACAGCTCCCAAACTCATATAAAATGTTCTCCTTTGTGGATTAAAAAAATCCGAAAAGTTGCGAGATTGAGACATCCTTTCACTTTTGAACGAGTTTCAAATATAAATACACAGGTTTGATCATGTATAATCTTAAGAATTCGTAAAATAAAAAACTCAAAGTCAATAAATGATCAATTTGTATCTGAAGTCACGACTGTGCGCCCGCCAAGTAAGAACCAGTGATCAACTGCTCCACTATCTTTACAGGAAACACTTGGCGCACTTTTAAACTCCGCCATAACTATACACTGGAGGCAGGTAGACGGCAAGATTTTGCACCATAGTGATTCTATCTACTAACCTAATCCTATTTACAAGTTCATGTTCTTCATACTTACTGGACTACGTGAAGTCAATTTTCAGTAAATTTCATCGCTCACTCATAACTGAAAGTATTTTCGTCCCGAAACTTGGCTGCATGGAATTGTCTAAATATTGACTTAAATTGATTAGCAATGGAAAAAGTACAACTTTTTTGTTATATTGCCAACAAAGATTCTAAAATAAAAAAAAACTAATTACTTGCATATAAACGATATACTTACAAAACATCTGCAGCTCCGCTGAGATTATTTCACTCCGAAAGCAATTCTCGACTTTAACTGTTCATTGAACATAACATAACATTGAACAACGAAGAATAATTCGGAAAGCTATATTCTTCCCTTGAACTATATAGTTTCCAACACAAGGAAATATAAGACAGTATGACGAAAGAACGTTCACTCAAAATGAACTGGACGAGAAATCATCCACGTCAAATAATGTGAATTAAAGAAGTAGAATTGTAAGGATAGGAAAACTAAGCTGTAAATGCTAAATTACAAATAGTTATTGAGTATCAGAAGGAATGATATTGTGTGCTTGATAAAATATATTTTGGAACGACTATTTGCTTAAAATGATTACTATTTTATTTATATCTGTTCATAAATGTGTAACTTACTTGTATTAGTTCTTTTTAAATTTACATGTTAAATTCCTTGTACTGAAGAAGAGGAAAAACCGCTTCAATAATGTTTACCAATTCACGAGTTAAAGCAGAACATTTTTTTTCTGGTAAACAAACACTTAAAATGTTCTATCCGTCGGTAATGTTGAATTTCCATTGCATAAAAAGTTAATGAAAATTCATGTGTAAAATTTATTGTACAAAATGGTATTGTAATGATAAAATACCTACCAAACATTTTTAGTGGCGGCTTTTAATAGCAACCCATCAAACGAACACAGTCTATAGAATATATATAATAGTTTTATACTAAATAATTATATTTAACTTATTACTTATTAAAATGTAATATTAATGCGATAAATATTTGCTTTTGTACGTTTCACAACATTTTGAGTCATTGGATCACAAATTGTTTCAACTAAAATCGTGTAATATTCAGATAAAAAATCAGAAACACTGGATTCACTACTGCGCACGCACGCGTAAGTAATTATTTAAAATAGCAGTGTTAAACTCACAGTTGCACCCACATGGGTGAATACGGTAAATTTAGGACTACCACCGGGAATTGAATTCAAAACACTCCACACCACAACCTAACCATTTCGGTCACTAGCCACCAGGGATCCTTGGAGGAGTGTCTTGTCGGTAAAACACGCAAGCATATCTCCTTTTGGTGCGGAAAGTATTGTCCGGAAAGTGATAAAAAGTTGGTTGAAGACTTCAACGTACCTCCTTATACCTTCATATTCCGAGAAGATTAAGTTATAGAGATCCCGGTTTTCTTAATTTCCGATCAGGTGAAAACGTCGAGAGATCAAAAAGTGTATACAACCTATTCAAATCGTCGAGAACTACAACAAAGTGAGTAACTTTCATTAGTTTTTGTGATGGTGGGGTTGTGTGTTGTATGTGTGTGACTAATTCTATTACCCCAACCACCACCATACTAACAAGAAACTTATGAAACATTACTCCACTTCTCTAAAACATACTCAAATTTTGTGTAGTTTCGTACTTAATTATTATCATAAAAATTACTTACAATCTCTAGTATTCCAATATTTCTATAAGTATTACAGGAAGTAATATTAATTGTAAAGTATCATCTAATGAAAATATTTTGTCTCACCGCTCTCGAAATTTGTCAAAAACTATGACGAGGAAGATTTTTGAAGACATAAATTGAAGAAAAATACAATTATTTCCAAGCCACAACGTATCTGAAACTCGACAATGAGAGCTCCCACATGGTGCGCACCAGAAGTTTTCTTCTGGCTCGTCAACAGCTCCTTGACATCAGATTCGGCTTTGGAGGGCAACCCGCGTAGCACTTGCGTGCAACACGGCTGCCGCATTGACCCCTGTTCTGGCTTCCGTGCCAAGGTCTCCACTTCACGCTTCGCGCGCTCTGTTCACACAAACAGAGTTTGGATACACCGTAGTCAAGGCTATTTAATTGTAGTTTTTCTTAGTGGGGTAATTAAGCTCTCAAATTCACTTAATTCAATGATCAACAGCATAAGTATAATTTGGTGTTGTATTATCAAAACCGTTATGTTATCAAGAGAATAATATTGTTCATTATTATGCCGCGAAATTCATTCGATACTGTTTACAAGAATAAGAAATAAAATTGTTCGTAAATTTTGATACTTCAATGACGACGAACGCCAATTAATTTTATTTGAAGAGTTATTCGTGTTCCTTGTAAAGACACCGCTCAATTTCTTTGACATTCACGTGAAAAACTCAATCTTAATAATATTCTTCACAATGCAAATGACAAAACGATATAGCAAAAGACTGTGAATTACGAGACGTCACCAAGAAGTTTAATCTTACTTACTCGCTGGGGGTTACACCACCAGACCCCCAAATAACGGGCTGCGCCCGTGCTAAGGCATCCAGAGGAAAAAACCTTATTGCTAGATTTAAATGATTCACCGCGAAGTCCATCGAACGCTTAGTGCATCCGGTGACACTTCATCTAAAATCAGAAAATTGGTTTTTGCAGCACCGTATAATAGCAATAAAAAATTACTGAAAAATGACAGATTAATTGTATGTATTTACCATAGTGAATTATTTTCAAATAAAATTATGTATTCCGGAGACCTGCTTGTCGTAAACATTCTAAATTATATTTCTCTAAATTCTTCGTACATGCGTACCAACGTTATCAATGTATAAAATAATAAAATAAATTTTTCTTACAACTAGTGTGTTGCCACTGCACTAGGTAACATTGATTTAATTATTATCAATTTATGAAACACGCTTTGAACTTTCTTGTATTTATCGTATGCACTTTAATTTCTCGAGGGTGGAAAACTATTTCCTATCATAAAATATTAATATAAATTTTCGTGTAATGTGTTACATTCATTTTCTGTTAATTGGTAATTAAATACAAAAAAAAACTTAAACACATGTACGAAATAAAAGAATAAATCGATAAACATTCTCGATAAACACAACATAATTTTATTGAATATCGATATATTAGTCGTAATGCTAATGGCTAACTATATTCAAGGAGTAAACAAATGGGCCTCCATACAGAAGTTACAAGGAGTAAAACAACAAACTTATAATGATACGTATAAATGATAGATGACAGATAAAATTGCTTTTTCATGAGAAGCGTTAAAACAAACTAAAATTTTGTATCTTTAAAAGCCCTAAAGATTACAGAATTATAGCAAAATATGCTCACATTATTTCGCTTAATGTCTTTGCAATGAATATGAAATGCAAATACGGTCCATTGTTGGACGTATTGTAAGAGATTCCGAAATAGTAAAATCTTATAGAAAAATTAATATATACGTTTCATATAGAACACTGTTGCAAAATAAAAAATTAACATAATATTCTTTTACATGGTAAAAATTATTGCGGAAAAACTTAGCGGTCTTTTACTCGGATTTTTTATGTGAAGGAGAAATATTCAGAATAAAATATTGGCTAGGTAAAATTCTAATGCATTAAAAAAAATACCCTAATTAAGATAATTATTTAATAAAACAGGTATCTGACGGTCACCTGTTTTATTAAATACAGTACCAGATACAGAATGTGCTGTACAGTCACCAAGTTCAGATTTCTTGCAATAGGCTCGGGTATTCATAAGTTTCTGTCCGTCAGGAACTGCCATCATGCAATAATTCTATTTCTGAAGTTTAATTACATTGTAATTGTAAGTAGAACATAATTTTTCTTATAATATTTCAAATCGAAAATGCAAACTTAAATGTAAGATATTATTTGGCAAACATAAAACAAGTAGCATTTTTCTTCTTTTGTTTTCAAGCTTCAAACGTGTACTGATTATTGGTTGGTTTCATTATTCTTGTGTTTCATCCTAAAAACACCTACTGACAGTGACAATGATTATTATCAGTTTCTTTAACAAGGACAATTCTTCCTTCTCGATTTCCTAACTTATTCTTCGAATTTACATGTTGTTTATATTTGCTCCGGTCAGCCCAAGTCAGCATTATTATTCACAGGGTTCACATCTACAACGAATGATTATACGGTTATGATTGTAAGACTACTGTTGTAATAGTAAGTGAAAAGTTATTGTTGTAGTACAACATAAATTACTATCAACTGACATAAGAGAAAAAATCATTTATTTTCTCATTTATTGGGAATCACTTTTTATACTTATACCATGTAAACACACACACATACATATGTGTGTGATATAAGTTTGTAAGAAGTGATTCCTAATAAATAAGAAAATAAATGATTTATTCTCTTAACAGAATAATGAATTGCGTAAGATATATTTTCATAAGAAGTTTAAATCAAGTTCTATTAAAAGAAATACTTTACGTACTGTACATATGTAAATATTTTCAATGAAAATCATATGCATCTGATGAACATTACATTGTCGATTTCACCATCTGACTGACCGAAAGAAATCTCTTTTCGATATTTCTAAAGAGACTTCAGAAACACCAGTGCTTTGTATTATTCCTTCATTGCGAGAAAGAATTTTAAAACTAATTTTACATGAAATCCAGATTGGATGAAAGAGTAGGATTATGTATGCAACGTCAATCCTGCAGTGTATTGTACATTCGACGTTTCCCTAGCACCGTCATATATTATGCATTTTCCACGACGTTCTTGAGAAGAGAAGTGTACGTGAACCGTTTAATGGGTTACAAGTACTGGAACGAATTCATGGAAAGGAAAAAGACAAACATGTTTTGCACATACTTCTGGGAATATAATTTTATGTACTTAAATATATTAACATATACAGACGCACGAGTAAGGAACAACACTCTTGTGCTGTAGAAAATAATGCGTCAGAGAGCATGCTGCGTTTTCTAAAAAATCTTTTCACTACAATTACTTATCGTCAGCATTATCTTTAGGAAGAAAACATCGCACACCTTAGGTCATGTGCACTTTAACTAGACCGAGCAAATGAAATTGAAGATCTCGAAGACAATCCCTCCCTTGTGCGCCAACGTGAGCTCCCCCATCTCTCCCACAGAGAGCGAATTCCCTCCGACAGGCGAGAGCCGGCGTTGCTCTGTTAAGTAACGCTACGAATCCTCATCTCGGATGTTAATTGAGCCTCAAAATACACACGCGGCCGTGAGTGACGTGACGCGGGTCAAAGTCGTTCATCGTTCACACGAGGGCTTCCGTCGGCGGCTGTCAGACCCTCACCTTCCCCACTGCCGTCATCCCTGGAGCGGCGGCTAAAGAGCACTGGTGACGGCGACACGCAGACCCCTTCACGCTCCTCACGACAAGGATGCAGCAAATATTCCAATTAGGATACACATACGCTCCGACTGCACACACAGGAATCTTCCCCTTCACATGGGATGGTGTACGGTAGAGTTAAAACGAACTGTATAAACTATAACACTCCGAGTTAGACAACCATTTAACATCTATCAACGCAAAAAAAAATTTCTGAGGGAGTACGGAAATGTTCTGGGATAAAAATTTTCTTTGAATCGATGTAAATACTTGGAAGCCAAACCGTTAAGTTTTTTCTAGTGATTTTTCTCTACGCTAAAATTTGTAATTAAAGGTCTTGTTCTAGTTTTACTGTTCCTTTTGTATTTCATGAGATTTCGTGTTAGTTTCCATATATCTTTACTTTTGTGATATTAAATTTTCACTTTTATTAATTTTAAAAAATAAATAACACCAAGAAAAACTACAGAAAAACACAGTTTTCAGTGTTGTATGTTTATAGGTACGTAAGTACGAATTATTTTAAAATACAGGTAGAGGGAAAATACACTTCACCGAAAATATATTCTCTCAATAAATAAGCGCATAGTTAAGACCTCTGAATTGTTTGGTTTGCATTTTACTTTTAGGTCATATACTGGAAAACAATGTTCTTCACAGACTTCATATAATTTTGCTTCCACGATACGGTCACGTGGAAATAACGTTCAGTGGATTGTCCATCTCCCGTAATGAAATTGAACTCTGGCGGACAAGCTTCATAGTCAACAGTCATGCGAGTGAACACTCACATCTACTGGTTAGCAGCCAATTTCAATTGGTTCGCTACTATTATATACATACTTTGCACTTTACTTGTAAAAACCCTCAAGTAAAGTCTTTTGCAATTTCACATAATTTCATCTATTATTTTTTCCGATTTCCAAGCCACAGACATTCCATAGAATTCATTTTTATTAAATAATGTATGGCACCGTTTTATACACTTATGGTTAAATATTTTTGTGAATATTCACAAAACTATATTTGAATATTGTTTTGAGACACTTAAAATATTTTCAGCGTGGAACGCCGAGAAGATTAACAGTGCTCAAAAGTCAAATATCAGTTGTTACGGAGTTAGAAAATACATTTTTCTAACAACGAATTGTTTACCATACCTACTGTTTCTAGCACGTTTTCGCACATGTTTCAACAAACACATTAAAAATATTAATTACTTGCAACAGTTTTGACTTTCATTTAAATAAGAATTATTAGCAAAAAATCTTTAAAAACAGTTTTGTGAACAATCAAGTCTGTAAAACTGGACTGATAACATATTAAGCACCGCAGATGCGAGGTTAATAGCAATTTAAAAAAATTATGTCTTATAAATTATAAAAGAAAGGATTTTGTAAAATGTAGATCGGAATTTTAAACGTTCAAGAGTATGATTTTTTGAAAATCTGAGATGGTCAAGTTATTTCTATATTTTATTAGATACGGGGTGATCCCCAAGCATGGGAAAAGGAATTGGGAAGGAGAGGTTTGGTTGCTGGAGAATGTAAGAAAAACTAACTCACATTTGTCCACACGGGGTGAAAGAAATCCTTCCAGAAATTCTCAAAATTGGGTAATGATACTCGTGAACTCCCCTCTAAATGTTGCAGGCAAATACGCTACCATTGGGTCACCCTTATATTTTTATTTTTGCTTCCCTGCTGGACGATAACTAGATTTGTAACATAAGATACCAAACATGAACAATTATCCACTCAGTAACTGTGAAATTAATAGCAAAAATAAGAATAACAGCATTACATATAATTATTTACATCGATATCGTGAGTATAATACGTAAGTATTCATTCGGTACTTTGAAAAGGAGAGTACGTTACGCAGTATTCCATAGCTGTTTTCCACGCCCTTTCTACAGGCATTATGGAACCAAGATGAAACCGCGGGCGAATGAGAATAATTATGTGTTGATGATTGACACAAATGATATGAGTGAATGTTGTGGATAAAGGAAAGGTGGAGAAAAGAGGAGTACCTCCAAAAATCTGACACAGGCTTGCTTAGTCCACGACCGCAAATTCCACTTGAATCATCCGGAGTTTAAAGCAGCAACACCAGACGAAGGAAGTGGGTGCTCTTTCCTCTACACCAAGGGTCTTCCCAATAAAATAATAAATATGTGATTAAATAAGCACAAAAATTTCATGCGAGGAAAAACCTTGAAAAAACAAATATGTTTAGAAGTAAGACGCAAAAAAATCGAAATAATAATTTTTAATTTTTTGTGTTCTAGTACTTTTAACATTACAAAACAATATTACAAAAATTGAAACCAATTTTATTACAAGTTTGTTTTAGAACATTCTCTGCTTTCCTAATGATCTGCACTTAGAACGAGAATACATCAGATTCTACTTATTGTGGTTGAGCTCTTTATCAGTTCAAGTCTTTCGGAGAAGAAAGGAATTTAAAGAGAAAGAGTCGCATTATAGGTTCTAGTAGCAACACTGATTCGTTCACGACTCCGCGTCCATTGCGGAGACGGAGGTGAAAGGGCAATGTAGAGAGGGGAGAGAGGTAGTTTAGGGATGGCCTCGTAACAGCGTATCGAAGTCGTGGGTGCGTCAGGAGCGGAGTAACCGACATATTGGCGGAAAGGGCGGAAAAGTGTACGGGCGGGCGAATCTGTGGTTTAGGAGGGGACGGGAACGGCGGGTCGGTAGGCGTTATCAGCATGGGAGGTTCAGCGGCAGCACGCGATTAGTGGCGAGTTACGCTTTAACGGCACGCTCAAGGTAGGAACGATCTCGAAGGGGGGGGGGGGGCAGCGCCGTCAAGGGTGTTGGGAGGGGAACACATGCCCGTCGAACACTCGCCGTCCGCCACTAAATTACGCACCTTTAGCCATGATATAGGAACTTATTGACGTTATGTATGCGCGGCCACGCTTTCGGTTTTGCCCCCCGAAGCGCCGTCTACGTCGGCCGGGAAGGGAAGAGGTCGCCAGATGAGACAGGCGTTGTGTTTGGAGAGAGGACAGAAGGGGAAACACCGCTGCGAAGATAGCGGCCTCCACCGCGCCTCCGTCGCAGGTAGAGCACACAACGGAATCAATTTAAGGGACGTGATCCACAATCTGCTCTCTTCAGAGACATATGTAGGCTTTTTAAGGAGTTACAAGTATTAATCATAACGAACAAATATTTAGGTAAGTGTAATGAAAATAAGTATATTGTAGTAATGAATATTATAGTAAGTTCATTTAAAATAGATGCAAACTCTAGAATTAAATAAATTTCTCTATAGATACAAGATGTTTCTAAAATAAACATTGATATTAATTATGGACTGACAAATGATTCATTAGCATAATAAGCAACTAATATGGTGCAAAATAAAAAAGCAGCTTTTCTCTCGAGTTCACATGATGATTGTGATAGTAGCGCAAGAATATTTGTATGCTTTTCAATTTGTAATTACGAACAACTAAGTTAAATGGGTGTAAACATACTTTTTAACTTAACACAGCGTGCATAGATTTATCCACACTTTGTTCAATAATTTCTTTCAATCGAATGAAATTTAATCTTCTATTAGCAGTCAATACATTAAAATACTTTCCGAATCAGTATAATGAAGAAATATATTTTTTAAATAGAGTGACATAGAAGGGGAATATTACAAAGAAATCAATTTGCCCTTTTTACTCGAATACCCAAATATTTAAGCGCTTCTGATAAACAAACCTCATATATAACATGTTATTTAAGAAACTTTCATAAACAGACAGTCAATTACCAATTTGATTCTATCCAGTAAATCTAGATGCAAATTTCTTTTGTCCTCAGTTACACCGTTCCTTAACATGTCTTAATTAGATTGTCTCTAAGACCAACACTTTTACAACTCATTTTGAAGCCCCTACCAAGTTGCGAAATACGTATCAGTCGCTAAAAATTAAATACTGCCTGACAAATAAAATATTAATGAATGTGGAATAGAGAAAATATCAGTTTTTAACTGGGTGTTTCCAAACAAGAGAGGTGAGATGTTCTCAGACGGGCAGTAGCAACTTAACGAGAGTTCATCAGTCATATCCTTCAAGACAATATTCATCACCCATGCACCTCCAATCAGAATCTTGACTGTTCCATGATTCGACCTATCGTATCATACACAAGCCCAAAGTAAGAAACCGCTGCAAAACCCAACATAAGCAAAATCAAAACTTTTCAAAATAGATCACTCCGTAAAATACAGGAAGGACCCTGGTTTGTTTCGATGGTCCAATTATAATTTGCATAAATTTGCATGCAACCCATTTAAAAGTATTTATTACTAAGAGAGATGAAATTTTCTAAAAATATCGAACTCCTTCCTTCTTTTCTCAATTAATCCTGGCCTACAGTCTTTAAAATTGTATTGTACATATATCGATATATTAAATGAGTGTAACGTGTATTATATCCTAACCTCCTGCCGAAAACCTCGCGTCCTGGCAAGAAGGACAAAAAATCGTAGCAAGAACTGGAGTTGAGGAAGAGCCACAGTGTGTGGAGCAGGAGGGCGTGGTAGGACGACAGCGATTGACTGACTCCAGAAATCACCAAGCCCTGTTCCTCTCTCCCTTCTCCAGGAGCTCTCTCTTTGGATAGATTCTCGAATTTCAACCTGCTCAATCAAAAAATTGAAGAATTTAACTCTCGTTTCTCTCTCTTCATACTTTCGGTATATATTAGTTCTTGACATTTATAAGCAAGCTGATTGCCTGAATAACAATAATGTATTGTTAGATCAGATTGAGTATATGGTTATCTTGGTAATAAAATGTTTAAAACAATAAACTGTGTTGGCATCATATTCAGGAAAAGGAAAAACAAACTGGTGAGACCCAAACCATGGACCGCGAGGAACGCGTCCCCTAAACAGTTAAGTCATTTTCTCAAGTGTTGGACTGAATTCTGACACAAATTTGATTATTATTGTCACAAGATTTTGAGATAAAGGTTTTCTAACTGAAGTTAACTGCAACCATTAGGTGATTTAATATAACAGGCCCGTGTTAGATTTCATTTCAAGGTCCAATATTAATATGGTAGATGCTTACTAGTTAATTTTATTTACGGTCAATCTAAAACGTCGTTTATTTGGAACACGAATAGAAGACTCACTGATTTTTCGTGATGGAATATTTTTAATTTTTACAGTCGTGAAAATATTGATACATCAAAATTATCGGAATAAATAAGTCCGATAAGACGAAGAATGTCCTATAACTGCTAGATTAACCTGAACCCCTCTTTCTCGTTACTCTCACTCCGCACCCCTAGACCAGACTTCATTATTGGCTCTTTTCCATTTTTCAGAGCATTCCCCCCGCTTTTTCGTGCTTCACTCGACCTGGTCTTTGCCCAAGATGAAGCACACACCATTCGTAGTGTGTTCGCTCTTCGATTCATCCCTAACTCCATTCGTTCCTCTCTCATTTGTTTTCACCTCGTTCGCTCCCCCATCGTCTCCCACCTTTCGCGAACCCTGAGCCGAACGCTCCCCCTCGCAAGTGGACTGGGTTGGCAGGGCAGTCGATGAGAGCGAGGTCGACAACGGGGGTCGGGCAGTTCGATTAACCACACGCTGCCCCATTGCCATTTTTGTTTACCGTTGAAACGCGATAGCGAACCCTTACGGCCCATGCAGGATTTACCGTGTTTGCAAATACGGTGGATGGGATGGTGGCAGTGGGTGGCATGAGGAGGACTGGAGAACAGAAGTGTGGACAGGCGGAAGGGTGCAAACCGGCGTAGGGTTTGGGGAATCGGTTCGAAAGGCAGTGTCATGTAACATAAGCGAAAAGAGTCACTAGTTACTTAGTCTAAGGGAGGTCCGAGCCGGGACCCGACACTGTTCTTCCGCACGTATAGTATGTTTCGCAATTTCCGAACGAGGGAGAAAGGGTGGACGGGAGCAGGAGAACTCTCGATTTGCGACCGTCTGTAAATACGTTTCCTGTGCGTATAGCTCTCACATGATTCGCACGATATTGATTACGGAGCTTATTCAGGTGAACGTGAAGCATTGGCTTAGCACCAAACAAGTCACGGAGAATTATGTTATTACTTACATTTTAAGCAAAAATAATAGAACAAAAATTGAATATGATCAAAAACTCATTTATAATTGTTTCTGGAGGTAAAAGAACACATAGTTTAATGGTAAACAACATGTTATAAATTTTGAGATTATTTATATAGTAGGAATTTGATGTTACCAATAAAAAGTTTATAAATAGTTATATATAAATTATATTTATAGAAAAGTCTATTTATAAAGTATTGAGGTTTAAACCACCGTGTCTCCTTATTAAATATATTATACGATTAGTTGAAGAAATTCGGTGAAAGGATTGAGAATGATAGAACAATGATATAGTGTACTTATGATTCTGATGTTTGTTCACAAAAACAAACAGACAAAAATGAAACAAATACAACACTTTACATTATTATTTAATTTTTATTTTATTATATTTTTAAAGTGAAATAGAATAATGTAAAGAAGAAACAATAGACAGATAAAACTGAATTCCTCCACCTCAGTTACACACATGTATTTACCTTGACCGAATTACTACTTTCGTTGTAATTAACGCGGAAAAATCAAAGCTAAGGAATACAAAAAAAAATTCCTTCTAAATAACATCAAAAATAAATTTTTCTTCTTAATGAACTTAAACAAGGACAGTACGGATGTAGGCTACAAAGAAGTATTTGTTAACATCAGCAAATAACACTCCATCTGAGGTAAGCCAATATAATACTGTGGCATGTGTATCCTCGATAGAATTCAGCCGTGTGAGTTTTCTTACAATTACGATATGTTGCATTGGTTAAGAAGAATGGGCGGAAAAGTTCATCTTAGTGTCCTTTAATGAAGAACATAAGGGTGTTTATAATTTGACGATCAGTTTGGTAAGTCATTGACAAATGGGTAGAGCATTGACTCAAAAAATAATTTTCTGTACAAGACAAATATTGAGAAATAAAAACAATTTGATGAGAAAATTTTCGGATCACTGGTACCAAGGAGAAAGGCAGAGAAATCCCTTGTGAGGGGAAAAAGTGTCCCATGAGTTTTCAAATGAATTCCTTGCTTGATTCCGGAGAGTAAATTATTTTATTGTCCTCCACGTGGTCATACGCAGTTTTTACTGCTTTTTTGACAATAAATTTATTATTTATTTATTTATTTATTTAATTCAACATATAGAAACCAAATACAACGAAAACAACCTGAATGACATTTATTAATTGTGTTCGACTCATGGTTAAATTCAAGTTCTGTGAAATTTGTGGTCTTGATCTCAGAAAACGTATAAATTCAATTACGTATAAATAACGTATAAAGGAATTCACCAGGAAAACGAGCATTATTTTGTTTAAATATTTACCTATATCAATATTTCATGTCAAACACAGCGTAACTGTAAAAGGATTCATGAAAACAATAAAACAAATTTTTCATACATGTACAGATACATTATCTAATGCGGTGAACACACGCGTGTACACACGAATCCCCGGAAAATCAGAGATTTTAGAACCATCGCCCGACATTCTTTGTGGTGATGTTTATATTCCTTACTCGAGTCATGAATACATTAGCAATTCAAATATTTCTAGTCAATTCCGGGCGATGCGAGGTCGGCCGGCTAGTTTTCGTAATAAAACTCGATTCTATTCGAGGCAATCTCCTCCCACGCGCGGAAGAGCGAGGCATCTTGGTTGGAGGGAGCCTCCCACTCATCCGCACCCGGCGGCGGCGACCTCTTCCGTCGCCCCCTGGCCATCGGGTGCGCGAGGCGGCGCGAGGGTGCGCGCGACAGCCTGGGATTTACGAGTGCCGTCGTCCACTTATTTCTTGCGGTGGCGACATCTAGGACACGCACAGTGAGGCGAAGCGAGCCTCAAGGTGGTCCAATCTCAATTCGAAAGTGTGTCCCAAATGGCCGCATAAATTTTCTGCGGCGCGACAGAAATAGTATTCTTACAAGAGTGTACAAGCAGCGGAGAATTGGTGGAAGCGTAGAGTACGTCTATACAGTTTGTATACTCATTGTATCTCGTTTTATGGCGAGGGACTGATCTGAAGGAGACTGACTTTCAATTCTCCCACATCCTTTAGACTAATGCAATCAAAACTCTAAAATTGATAAAATAAAACCATTGGACGAAAAAAAAGTCCAAAACTAGTTTTGGGAGATATGATTTTGTCAGATCTAGTTTTGAGTGTTTTCAAAACGACCAATACTAGTTTTGGACGTCCTCGTATTGCCAGAATTAGTTTTGAGTGATTGGAAGGACAGAACTAGTGTTGAGCATTTTCACAAATAATGAAGAACTTTAAGTGGATATAATTTCTAGAGTGTTTACTATGGTTAAAATGTTATTTTCAGGAATGAGGAATGCATAAAAAAGATTTATTTCCACTGTAAAATGTTTCTAACGCTCGAAATGATGGAAACTTTCACTTCCCTTACATATATTTTTTTACGATATTAACATTACCCCTTTTATGAAATTAACCAAAATATTAATAAAACAAGAACAGAAGCCTATGAATTAATTTCCTGCCATTTTTATCTATTTACATATTTAACGTTGGATGTATGTATGGTGCAACATAACTCTCGAATGGCTGAAGCGATTTCAAAGTACCCCTAGGGAAGGCTGAGAACGAAGTGATTCGTAAAACTAATCAGAAACGACCGGTATTGGGAATAAATACATTTTTGAGGATGTTTAAGTGAAGAGAATCACTCCCCATGCCGCTTAATTCTACAAACATCCCCTATGAGCGAATATACCCCCTTGGTATAGGGCGTGAGAGGGAGAAAATATAAAAATATTTGATAATGACCGCTATTAGTGTTGAGATGTTTACTAAATGTTGACATAATTTTGGAACAATGTCAGGTATCCATGGAATTGAACTTACATAATTTACAAAGCACGTGGCGAAGTGAATTGACGAGCAGTTATGTGAAACATTACAAATCTACCAAGAATATCTATAGTACTTTTTAATACAGTAATACACCGACAGCGGTGGTCTAGTGGTAGTATCTTCGCGGTAGAGTATGGGTTCAAATCCTCCTCGGTCGAACTCGGTGAGGTTTCCAAAAGGGGTTTTGCCTCACCCACTCCAGACAAATGTCCGTTTGGGACCAGAAGTTCCCCGGCAACCTAACAACTCTCCTCTCTCAAAGATATTAAATAAATATATAGCACTAGCAACCTGCTCATTTCACTCTAATTCGCCCCTTTCAAGTAAGAATTTTGAAAAAGCCCTTTCGTAGTGACACTCTACAATATAAGAGCGATTTTAATTATGTCATGTTGGATTTTTTTATATTTTACTCTCTGTATTTATGAAAAACTTTCACTCATTTAATAATAATGGAAAATTCCAGAAATTCAATCCTTGCCGGAAATAAAATAAACGTCCAAAAATATTTTTTATAAAACAAGCTTTTATTTAAAAAATACTGCGCTGAAAATAATTAAGTTTGACACAATTGAAAATTAAAGAAGTAAAACTATGAAAAGTCACTTTCTTGGTCATCATAGGTGCGAGAGCTTACAAGTTATATAAACATTTATTTTTAAGGCATGTAATATCAGTTTTAAAAACTTTAGGTGACAATCTTCATAAGTACTAAAACAACTTTAAATTTCTGAAGAAAGAAAATTAGCATTCTAAACTTTTTATGTCATATCCTTCCCAAGAGGTGCTAGGAGTGTATAGTGGCTGATCGTGGACTTATGTGTCATTGTGAATATCACTTTTGGTTTCAGAGGTCCCTACGAAAAAGATCTCAAAACTAATATCGGTGATTTTCGATTATATTTATATTTCATCCACTTCTCTCCCCTACCCAATAGGTATATCCCTCATGTATAGTGATATGGGTATAAGTAGCATTGAGATAGTCACTCTTCCATTCAGTGGTACCAAAGAAAATGTGTTCAACTCCAATATCGGTAGTTTTTTTATTATTTTTACCTGCTATCGCATTCCCACCCTCCACTTCATGGATGTAGGAAAATATTATCTCCCCATCTCCCCTTTGGACTAATTGTGAAATTATTGGGGACATCCTAAACGTCACAGAAAACTATAGATTTCGATCTAATACTTTCTTTCATAATTTTTACATCCCACCCCCTTCCCAACTCGTTCGTAGGGTTCCAGGGTTGTTTTATCACCATAATGCTAGTCGTCAAAAAGTCAGCCATCTGTGTAATTTGGTTAAAGTTGCTCCAGGCATTCTAGAGTTATAGTGGGATATGCACACCTACATACGCCCATTTCACCCGCTTAGGGGTAGATTTTCGTAGAATGGAACATATTACGGTCAATGGATTTTTACATAAAATCATTTATTGTCATGCAAACTACACATCTGTAAAATTACAGCTCTATTGGAAGCTTAGAAGTGGCCGAAGAATCAATTATGAATATTGAACCGGAAGGAAAAGGAAAACAGTATAAATACTTGCATACTCTCATTTCACTGTATTAGGCATAGATTACCATATTGTCATCATAACTACACAAACATACATACGAACGGAATAAGTTAAATAAAATTTTGTATTATATTCGGAATGAAAACTTTTCTACCAATCCGAACACAAAAACACTCAAAACCTGAAATTACAATTTTTCCTTACGACTCTCATACGAAAATAACATTTCACCCGCACTAAATATTAACAAAATGGGAATTGACTTCGAGTATAAAAATGTTTCATCTTTTTTGAGGAAACAAAATAGTTTTGGCCGCTTCTCTTTTGGCAAAACTAGTATTGATCACTTCGAAAACGCTCAAAACTAGTTCTGGCAATACAAGACGTCCAAAAATGGAATCGGTCGTTTTGAAAACGCTCAAAATTAATATTGGTTGTTTTAAAAACGCTCAAAACTAAATCTGGCAAAAATGTAACTGCTAAAACTAGTTTTGGTCGTTTTTTCGGCTTTACTCGCGTGAATTTTTAAAAATATGTCTGTAACTTGAATGTTGTCAATCAATGTTAGAAGTTTTAATAGTATTGGTGTTTAACAATCAGTGATGTAATTGAGAACGTTTTTTTTTAAACATCAATTTCCCATTTCACCCACTCAGGGGTGAATTTTCGTAAAACCTTTCCTTACCTCGCATTTTCCATTACTTTGCATGTCATACCTTTCTCAACCCTCACGTTTAGAAGCGTCAAGTACATAATGTAGGAACATAATGTCATTCGAAATACGATTATTCATCTCAAAATATACAAGAACCGACCCTAATATCGGTCTTTGTACGTTATTTTTAAGTGTCGCCCTACCATCCCCAGCCCGAAGGATAACGTGCAACTATGTGATCTCAACTTAAACTTAACCGCATTGGTAGTTTAAAAATTTCATCGACCCTAATACTATGAATCCGTTGCAATTTTCATATCCTTATATCTCAAAATTATTTTTCAATTCTTTTTGTTCATAAACCCATTTTCACCCCTCCCCCCTCACCCAAGGGGTGCCAGTGGTGTGTTCGTTTCATGACGGCTAAGTTCAGACTTACACGATATCGGGATTTCATTATCAACTCAGCAACGCCGAAAATTATGGACTCTTAACTGGAATGCTATGTTCGGTATTTTATTCATCGCATCTCCTTCCCTTCGGGTGCTGGAGTTCGGCTGATTGTGTACTTTGACGTCTTCAAGAATATCACTACTAATTTCAGCCGCCCCGAAAACTACTATCTCAACACTAATATCGGTCACTACCGATTATTTTTCCATTTCACACCTCCTCATCCCCAACATAAAGGATGTTTATTCCTTATAGGGAAGGATCGTGTACTTATCTGGCAATGAGGGTGTCACTTCACTTCACTTCAACGATCCCAAAAATGATTTGTCCAACACTAATATCGATCGTTCTTTTATTATGTTTACCTGTCCTTCATTCTCACCCCCACCCCAGGGATGCTGGGGATACATTATCTCCAATGTGGACTCATTGTTAAATTACAAAGCGCAGGGGTCCATCTCATCGGCACCGAAAAGTATGGTTTCCAATCTAATATCGGATTTCTCCATTATTTTTTCATATTCCCTTCTCACCCCCTCTGTAGGTGTGCAAGGAATGGCTTACCTCCCACAGTGCTTGTTTTCACAGTGTCAGTCATCTGCGTATCAAATTTGGTTGTAATTCCTTTAGGTATTCTAAAGTTTTAATAATTAGTGAAGAAATTAATCATACAAAAACAATCGGTGAAATCTGATATCGACGAAAACCGAGAAAATTAATTCATGAAATAAGGCAATTTACAGAACGGTGATTGACGCATAAAATTAGATGTAATACTAACAATGCAAAATAACATTAATTTCTTGGGACAAGAAATTATAGTTCGCGATTTTACAAACTAATCTCATATCGATTACAAGTTATATTTTATCATTCTGTGTCCCAATAAGCAAAGATATATAGGCAGTCCGATGCCTTGGACGTAGAATGAACAAACGAAAATTTCCCCAGAAGCTCTGTTGCACTGTTGGCTATCTTAATGAAGAGTGCTCTGGGGGGGACGGTGTCACTCACGAGAAAAGAAAGCCCTCGCGAAGACGTAAGGCATATCCAAACAGCGATGACGTAGCTAGACGCGCCAGTCTGCTAATGACAAGCGTCATAAGGCGACGTTGACTTCCACTTTTCTCCTGGTTCTCATCGGAATTGACTTAAATTTCTGTAAATGCTCTTGCTAGGATTTCATGGTCAGTCAACAGGTTGTTAAAGATTTATTTTCCAACATTAAGAATACGAGCAACATCATGAAATAGCAAAATCACGAATAAACGCGTCTCTATATAAAAGAGAAATACCACTCACTCACTCACTCACTCACTGCCTAAACAGGAAACCTCAGAAACTACAAAAGCTACAAACTTGTAATTTAGCAAATAGGTTTCTATTAGGAAGTACACATCTACCAAGAAAATATTTTGCAAAAATCAATCTCTTAGGGGATTAAATGGGGGTTGGAATATTTTATGTATGTATCCTAACATAACACTAGAGTGTCCGGAGCAATTTCAATCAAACTTGATACACAGATGACTGACTAAAGGACTACAAGACCAATGGTGGTAAGACATCCCTTGCACTCATAGAGATGCTCCTTGCACACCTAACCTCCAACATTAATTTATAACATTCTCAGTGAATACCTATGAGGATATGAGAGAAAAATAATATTGGATAAATATATCCGGAATTATGCGAGCAAAGCTGCGTCTACTCAGTATCTTATATTCTTCCTCTGTTGTCAAGGAATGCGATATGATAAATTTGTGTGCTTCGTTATTGACCAAAGAATTAGGTTTTGGTCCTAATTCAAAGTGTTTGTTTAGTGACTGATTCAAGAATCTTCTGTAAATCGTTCGAAGAAAAATAAGAGAAATAGAACAATACAGGTTTAAAGCTCTACCATTATTTGTTTATATTATTTACTTCCTACAAAATACGAAATTTGATAACGAATGTTGAAAAGTTTGAAAGCTTGGTTTCGTATATAATTTAAGATGGGGATTACATTTTTAAAACCATTTTTTAAGCGATTTAAGCGAACTATGGACAAAAATACTTGCGCTTCTTCCGCATTTTTGGCAATAATTAGTTTGCGAAGCATTTCAGAAGAATTTTAAAAATTTAATTAATTTCATATTTTTAATAAATTTTTTGTGGGGTTTTACGGCTCGTCGACATCGAGGTCATTATAGCCCTATTAATAAATGTTGTATACTTACATAACATGAGAAAATTCTTCAAAATCTATAAATAACTAAGCACGAAATCGAAGTAAAGTAGCAGGTATATAATGAATGCCAATATATTTTAATTTATTAACCCTCTGTTTGTCAAAATAATTTAGCAGTTCGTCTGTAGTGACAAAAAGAACCCGTGTTTACTTGGTGCGTGTTTAGTTGAACAGAAAAAAGTGTCAAAAAGACCTTGACTGCTCACACCATGTTCCTCAGAGACATTCCGTTACATTTCTCTGGTCGTCACGACCAATATTACTCGTGAAGCTCACGCTCACCAAAAGTGAACATCCTCAACTTGACGAGGGTATTTTCAAAAAGCGTAAGCTTTTCGTTTCAAGAATACTTAAATTAATTTCTCCCCTCATTTCATTTCCCTTTTAATATGATATTTTAAAACTTTTTGACATTTAAAAAATCATAAGATAAATACGAATGAAGCAAACAAAACCTGACACCTAACTGATTTGCCACAACATTTGCTAGCACTGCGAGTAGACGAATTTTGGTTCTATCTAAATCGTTCTTCTTCTAGAGGGTCTTCATAGTAGGTCACCATACAGACCAAAACCTATTTGTCCACGACGGAATTTATTTATCAACGCTTATATTTGAGTTCTTTCGCTGCGTTTGATACATCGAATAGCTTTAGGGAAATGAGAGTCCAAAAATATCTTAAAATTATGTTAAGTATCCAGAATGTAAATGGTACAATGTTGAAATATAACAACTGTTACAAAATCCGTTCATTTCCTTAGTTCTCTAACTACATGGAAAAGGGTGTGATGAAAAGGCAGACGTCGAAATCACTCAATCATATAAAATATTTGTCACCCTCACAGAAACAAGCGTGGTTCGTCCCCGGGGCTGCTTCTTCAGTATTCGAGGAAACATCGCACTGGCAACCATGCCATTGGCGGCACATGAATCCACACAAACGGACCCGCAGACGTGTCGCAAATGTGAGGCATTGTCGACGAATGTGACGTAAATGTGAGGCGAAAGACGTGAGACATTGACGGCGGATTGATACGTTTTACTAAGCAGGGAACGAGATATTCCTGCTGTTTCTGTTCCTGTAAGCCAGACGGTGACATGATGGCAGCACTCACTTCATAATCACTCGGGAGTCGAGACCTCATTTCGAGCTGCACTCGTGTCTCTTAAAATGATTTACGAACCTGAAAATCACTGGGGTGTATACAAACATTTTAATTACTACAAACTCGGAGAAGAAAAAATAAATAATAAAATCTGAAAGAATACAAAAGTGAACACACCCACACACATCTTTATATTTACTATTCGTAGCAGTAAATAGAGTAATATTAACGCAATAATTTTTAAAAAACTCATACAAAAATTGAAATAAGAATATTAACATAAAGTTCAAGGTGTGGTGATGAATGAATAGAAAGAAGAAACTACTTCTTACTGATACCTTGTTTCTTTTAATCCGTGTTTCTCTTACTTGAAGCCTATATTAAATGTATTTTATACTATGGAAGTGCATGGGTAAGAGTACGAGAAGGCATACATTTTAACTTCGCCTTCAAATAAAGATTTATTATTAATATTATTATTATTACCATTATTATTACAAAATCATATATAGAACACCCAGGAAGTGACGAGGAATATTTTCAAGTATTTTCCAATAATTTGTATGAAACAGGTAGCCGGGAAGAGGAGGGCGGGTCTGGATATCGAGGAACCGGGGTCCTCTCATTTTTTTAATATGCTTTGATGAAAGTATTTTTTGTGCACAAAATATTTTCAATTCACTATTTGTTAATGAATCAATAGCATGAATGAAACAATAGAACAAATTTAAAATATTTCAAGGACAAAAAGCCTTAAAAATAACATCAATAACTTTCTTGCGAAAAGGGCGGGGCCCTCTATGACTAATTTCTGACTATAGGGTGTATTTATATCTTAAAAGTAATTAGTGGAATAATCTGGTTTTACAGTAGCGACGTCTTTGCAGTCTCTTCATAGTGATTTAGGAAGTAACGTTTGATCCTACACCTTTCATATTTAGTTTCAGGAATTCTTCAGTATCATCTCCGACTATACTTTACAATATTTGCATCTCGAGAAACATTTTCAATTTGGTAATATTTAAATGACTTTGTTTTTCTTGTACATTTTTCTTCGGTGTCGATGGCTGTGTGGTTTACGTAGTGGCCTCATTCCTAGAGGACAGGTACAATCCCGGTCGAGAGCAGCGGATTTATCGAGTGCGAAAATCCACACACCCCATGTCACATGATTATCTCTTGTGCATTACGTTGAAAGATCCTTTGACCATCACCTGAATGTTTTCAGCAAAATAAACCTCAGCGAAAAGAATGTATTTATCTGGAGTTCCGTCTTGCACTACCATCTGGTTAATTGGTAACGTGGACCTACCGAATGATGGACCACAATAGATCGCAAGTATATATTACATTTTATACGTATATATTATTTTTTATAACGTTGTGAATAGGGAGAACGATATTTTTAATGTTTGGTTCTTACATAAAATGGAAATGTTAAACAAACACAATTCGCAAAATGGAGATTGGGCGCATGTCTCTTTGAACCTACCCAAAGTGGGCTTGCCGATGTCGAGTTCGCCGTTCATTTCCCAGAGAGAAAAACACAAAGGCACCAGAGGTAAGGAGAAGAAGACAAGCCCTGTTTATCTCCACTCACCGCCAGGAAGTAGCGAAGTCACAATGAAGCAGAAACGAGAACTCCGTTGCTAATCATTTTCGCATCACGTTTGCCATCCAATGGGAGAATACCACTATATCCGGAGTAAAATACCCTGTTGTAGATATTCAGTGCTATTTCAGTTTTCACAAATAATTCATTCGAAAACAATCGGTGAAATCTGACACCGACCAAATTAATATTGATATAAGCCAATTTGATATAAGGCTATAATATTGATATAAGGCTTTGTGGAGTGCGCTCAGGGTGCAGACGGTGTCATTGAAGAAAATAAAGCCCTCGCGAGGACGTGAGGCATCTTCAAGCAACGATGACGTCTGCTGAGGGCAAGCGTCACAAGGCGACGTTGACTTCCCCTTTTCTTCTGGTTCTCATCGGAATTCAGTTACGTTTCTGTAAATGCTTTTGCTGTGACTTCATGGTCAGTCAACAGGTAGTTAAAGATTTATATTTTAATATGAAGAATACGTTCAAAATCTTGAATTAAAAAATTACGAATAAACGAGTCTCTATATAAAAGCAAAATACCACTTACTCACTCAATTACTAACTAAACACGAAATCTCAGAAACCACAAAACCTAGAAACTTGAAATTTGGCAAATAGGTTCCTTTTAAGGTGGAGACAGCCGCTAAGAAAGAATTTTACGAAAATGAACACCTAAGGGAGTGAAATAGGGTTTGAAATATTTGATATATGTATCTCATTATAACTCTGGAGTATCTGGAGCTATTTTAACCAAACTTGATACACCTATTAGTGACTATTGCACAACATACACTGTGGGGGTAAGACATCATTGATACCATTAGGGACGAGCCGGGAAGAGGGTGACTTGTAAAAATTATGGAGAAATCCGATATTAGTTTCGAAATCATACTTCTCGGTGCCGTTTAAACGGATAAGAACCTAAGTTATTGTATATATGTTCTCAATCAGTTCACAGTGCAGATAATATATCCCTATCATCCCTAAGGTAGGGGTGGAAACGGAAGACAGGTAAAAATAATAAAAGAGTCAAGGATATTGTTGAATACATCATTTTTGAGACACAGAAGAACAGCGTAACGCACTAAGTGTCACCTAAGTCCATGGTCATAATATATTAGCATTGGGAAGCGATGAAAAGAGTAACAAATGAAAAAATAAACTAAAATGACTGATTTTACAGTTGAGATCATTGTTCTCCGGAACGCTGAAATTAGTAGTGACATTCCCGAAGACGCCTAAGTCCACAATAAGCCCGTATACTCCCCAGCACATCGAGGGAAGGGAACACCATGAAAAAAGTCGAACATTATAGATACCAGTGACAAGTTTAAAATTTTTGACGTCACTGAGTGAATAGTGAAATCCCGATATCGTGTAAGTCTGAATTAAGCCTTCATGGAAGGAGGACACCACTAGCACCCCATCAAGTTGAGATCACTTACAGGTACGGTGTCCTTATAGCTGAGGTAGGGAAGGGCGAGATGTAAAATTAACGTAAAAAGACCTATATTATGGTCGAGTCTATGGTTTTTGTGTAATCTGAGGTGAATAATTGTATTTAAAATGACGTTATGTAACTTTTGAGGCCACATGAGGTGCATGTAAAGTGCCTGGAAGAATGGAGTAGGAAAAGACCTGACATGAAAAATTATCGAAAATGTCCGCAAATAAAGGATTTTACGAAAATTCGTCTCTAAGGGAGTGAAATCGGTAATTGATGTTTTCTAAAAACTCTTTCTCATTTACATAAGTGTAAATAAGGGACTGGAGATACACACCAATACTATCAAACCACAAACATTAATGAATAACATTCTCCATGGATATCAATGGTAATGTGAGAAAGAATAAAAGTTGAAGGTATCTTGCAAAATACACGCGAGCGAGATCGGAGCTACTCAGCTAGTCTTCTATATTTTCCCAAACAAGTAACGTATTCAGATAATAATATAAATGAAAATATCACACACGATGTTATTAAGAAATGAAAAACGTGACGAAAAAAAAGCCTTCTTCGTTATTCACTATTTTTTCTTTTAACAAAAATGATCATCGAAGTAGAAGTAATTTATCGCCAAATAAAACATGATTAATTATTATTATTATTATTATTAGTTAACTATTAGTAGATCGAGTGTCATGCTTTTTTGTTACCAGTTTACTTGAATTTGGAAAAGATAGAATACTGCAAAAGTTAACGTAAGTGATTTTCTGAGTGGTCATATTAAGACAAAAAAACTTAGTTCTTATTTTATTCATATTACTTAGATCAAATTAAGTGAACGGAATTATCGATTTTTTTAAAACTGAACTAATTTTTAAAAATTAATAATGGTTCATAAAATAAGTACATAGACGGTTAAGTAGATCAACTGTTCTGAATTAAATCGATTTAAATTGCTTATTTCTTCAAGTAACAGTAATCAAAATAACTCAGGATTAATAATTGCTGACTGGCTTCATTTTCATTTCTGATTATTCAGATTATCATCTTACAAATTATACAATGAGAAAGAGTGTTGGCATTCTAGCCATTACATTCATACTTAAATACACCTTTGAATCATTGGAGAAAGGAGGATATATGTAAAAATGACCGTTCCTTTCAACGCACGTAGATATACCAAACAAAAATGGATGCGATACTTACGAGTAAGATGCAAGTGAAGAAACACGTTTGCAAGATACCGACAATGCGCAGCTTTGTTAATTTCCTGCGAACAAATTACTCTCGAGAGCAACTCACAGATTAAAGGTAAGTCCCAAGCTAAGGTGATACAAAAGGTAGTAGAAGTTCATAACTTTTGCTACGCACTTGCACATTAACGTTGGTAAAAATGATGAACGGGAAGGCAAATAATACAGGGAACGAAAGAGGAATAGCTTTACCCAGTCTTACACGTGGGTCAAAACGTTTTGGGTCGGAAAAATCGCTCCAGAGAAAATATTGGGATATTGTTCATGAGACAGACATATCATTCAGAAATCAAGAACACACAAAACGTGAACACAACTTGTACTGTTTACCAACAAAATTACTACGCGCTATATAAAACTTTTGCGTTTATCTTTTCCGTGGGATATATCTAACATTTACTGAAGGAAATAGATACATTGTAATAACTAAAAAGCTTGAATTAAGGATCACGTCAATTAAGAAACTTCTTCAAATTCAGATGTTCCATAGTGCAAACATGTTTCTGAGCACTAGACCGTGAGGGTCCGAATTCTACGAAATTGATGTGAATTCGTGTATTAAAATGTGGTTGAATAATTGAGTTCATGAAAACCTCAAGAAGCCCCTTGATATGTAATGGATCTTTATTAGTCAACTTAATAGGGAACATAAAGTAGAAATTATAAGGTTGAAATCTACATATTTGAAAATACATACAAAATGTATCAGTGATTATGTTACAAACTTTCAGGGATGATGGAGGATGGCAAATGGATCAATTTGAGATAAGAAACCATATTCCGGAAACAATCGAGTCAAAAGTTATAAGGAAAATTCTACTCATTGAATTCCGTTTACCTGTACAAGTTTCACAATCTGCTACATTTACAACAAATGTTCAAAATGGCGTCCCCCTGTGTTAATGCAAGCATGGTATCGTCACACAAAGTTATGCCGTACCCGTTCGAATCCCCAGTGTTGTGTGAACAGTGTCGCAGGCAACGAGAATTCTTGCCATGAGATGCTCTTCAATCTTGACATGTGTCTCATGCACAAGACTTTCCACATGGTCCTACAAGAAGAAATCAAATGGGGTGAGATCAGGTGAACGAAATGACCACGAAACAGGACCTCCTCTTCCTATTCACTTTGCAGGGAATGTCTGATTCAGGAGCTCACAAACCCTTAGTACAAAGTGAGGTGGAGCTCCATCATGTTGGAACCACATACGCTGACGAACGACAAGTGGGATGTGTTCCAGAAACCTGGGTAAACAACTCTGATCACTGGTACTGTGTACACTGGTGAATCAGAGTACTGTGTACACTGGTGAATTTAGGCAGAAGAATGGAAGAAGGAACGGGTCTAGTACGTAATCCTTGACTATGCCTGCCCACACATTCACTGAAAATTTGTGCTGATGGCTCTTCACAATTGTGGCGTGGGGATTCTCATCGGTCCAAACATGACTATTGTGACTATTTAGCATTCTGTCTCTGGTGAAACAGGTTTCATATGTGAAAAGTACATACGCAGGAAAATGAGGATCGACTGTAAGGCGCTGCAAGATCCATTGGCTGAACACAACACGAGGTGCGAAGTCAGCAGAACTCAAAGCATGCACTTTCTGTGGATGGTAGGGTGTAGCTGCGTTTCACGTAACACTCGCCACATCGTACTGTGCGAAACATTCATATCACGTGCAACTAATCGAGTGCTGATCGTAGGCACCAGAGCGATTTTCGCTTTAACGTTTGGCTGCTGGCCTCAGTGGCGTAGTGGATACGACGCGGGTTTACTTTTCCCAAGTTAGCGGGTTCACACCCGACTAAGGTCGGTGGTTTTTAACTTTTGACTCAATCGTTTCCGGACTATGGTTAACGGAATTAAACAAGTAGAATTTTGCCTATAACTTTTGACTCGATTGTTTACGGAATGAGGTTCCTTATCTCAAATTGATCCATTTACCCTATTCCACCAACCCTGAAAGTTTCTAACATCATCACGGATATACCCTGTATATTATTTCCATGCAGAAAAATTTGCGGAGAGTAAATTTAGCAGGATATTTTTTTCTTTTTTGATGAAACAATCTAGCTAAAGATTGGTTTAGATCCACGTCCCCACTCTCTCTTGAGTATTTCACACTCCACAACATTTGGAGTTTTTGCATTGGTGCTTCCTTGAAGCAAAAGGTGAGTTTTCTTCGCTGTTTCCTCGCACAAGTAAACAGTCTTGCGACAGACGACGCCCAAAGCGCTGACTCACGACAACTCTCCTATAGTCAGTGCGCAGAGAGATTATCAGTCATACACATAATGGCGCTTTTTATATGATTCTTATACTTTCCCTGGGCTCCTGGTTTCTTTTTCTTCCGGTTCTTCTCTTTCACTTTATACAATTCTGCGCAAAAGAGGAGGAATGGATTCATATTTTACTGTTTTCCACCAAAACCGAACACAATGGAAGCGAATGGCTTTCCGAATGGGACTTTAGCGAACGAACAAGAAATATTGATCTGGCAATAGAAATTATGAGGGATAACAGATCAACGGTAGTGCAATGCCTAAGCAGATTCTTTAGTATTATCAAGGGGAAAAAGAAACAAAGATTTTGGAAATTTAACAAGAATGTAATTCTGCCTAAATATGGTACAGGTTACTTGGAAACGCAAAAGTGAAGGAAGAATGAAGGAAAAGACAAGAAGATGACCCATGTTTCTTAACTTATTATTTACTAATTATTATTATTGCTTATTATGTTCTGAAGTATTACTGTATAGTTAATTTATTACTAATACCTAAACATACATACTTGTAATATATGTATTGTACTTGCTTCTCCTGACCGTTGGTTTTCCGTGGTTCCCAACGGTACTCAATGAATATTCTAGTTGCATTATTCCGCCTAGTTTCATTATTCTAGTTTTAATATTATTCTTTTTTTCGTAAAACTTAAATACCTAGCAACAAGCAATTAGAAAATTCGTTGACTTCTTTGCAATGTGTTTGTATATGAATATAAAAAAAATTATGTCTAATTTTCTGTGACTCGCGGAAGAGTGTAACCTAGTGAAGTCAGGAAAAGAAGCAGGAGAACTAAGTTTGCTCCAAAGGTCTGATTCACACTCTGAAATTTATTGTGCTCCCTCTAAAATTTGGTCGTCTCGTCCTGAAACCTGCGGTACGACCTCTTCCGCCCCGTCCTTTATCCTATAGGCAACCTTCGCTGCAGTTGTGTCACAGGCTACCCACACGTGCTCCCGTTGACATTCTTCATGTACGCTCACAGAAATACGCTCACATTTTGGAACAGAAAAGAAAATTTATGGAGGTAGATGAATCTATATAATATTCGGATATTTCACAAACGACATAAATTTTGAAATTCTCAATTATAGTATTTAATAGTATTTCTGAAGTTTAATAAGCAATTCGTGAGTAAAACAAATGAGCTCTATTATGAATAATTTAGTAAAAGCAGTTTTGTTTTCCCTTACGTCAAGTCAGTGATGAGTGTTATCAAATTTACGATATATGCTATAATATCACCTCAATTTTTGAACTAAGCACTCAGTGATGAAGGTTTAGAGAAATATACCATATCAATAATTCAATTTAGTATTAATATGAAATTTTTTAATGGTATTTATTATATTAAATAAACTTAAAGAGAAATTGTTGACACCACAAAAATATTTACTTATGTAAATGTCATTTTTTTCTTATTTATTATAAGGAAAAAATAAAAATCAAGGATGCTCCAAATCTGTTCCATGCACTATCAGTCACAGATTCCATACATCAGTTGTGAGTGTCACACAAAATTATACTCGAAGCTCTTCGTTTCTACCTTGGAAGTAATTCGATTAAAGCCGCTACTCGTGTGAAATAACGTTAATCAAAATTTCAGCCTGTTCTCAATTATTAAGTATTACTATTAGAACCTATTAAAGTTAATCGGAATATTCTCTACTCAATCTCGTAGAAAACCTTTGTTACCTTTTTACTGTCATATCCAAAAATGAATTATATGTGATCCATAAAGTTAGTAAAGAAAGCACAAAATGTGGGGTGCACTATTTACTATATAACTTATCTTACCTATCGACAATGGGAATTACTACAAGCAGAGGAAATAAGTTACAAAACTACTTAATCAAATAAATTTTTGGCGCTTTACGTTTGTTGTGAATTCACGAGTTAATAATGCGATGCGAGGCAAACGTATTAATGCTATACTTCAGTACAGCCAAAATTTACCTACAAACAACTTCTTTCGCTTTTATTAGCAGATACGTAAACGACCTTTATGAAACTTCCCTTCTTTCACTAATTAGCTGAAACAATTTTCGTTTCACCCACTTTTCTTCAACGACTCCTTGTTTTGATGAAACTTGATACGTGTAAGTCGCGACATCGCGAACCTATTAATATTATACATTTCCATTGTTTTATGTTCTGTTTTTCTAACTACTCAAGTACAGTTAGTAAAAAGATAGGTCACTTTTATTATATCTTCCCTGAGCTTTCATAACGCTTCAGTTTTGGAACTGCATCCAAAAGCTTCCCGGAGGAGAATGGTGAAGCATGGGTGCCGCCGATGGGAATGCTCGTTAGAGTGATGCTTTTGACGAAGGAAAGAAGAGTCCGCGCTTTGTGGTGATCCCTCACCCTCTCCACACTACGAGGCGAGATCGAACGTTCGTTGGGGGAATTTTCGGAGAAAACGAATCTGAGTGACTAGTAAAATCAGAGTGCACAGATAGCAGAGGCAAAAAGTGTCCACTGTACGATAAATTAAAACTACAATTACGTACGTGAAAATTTTATTCAACAAAATTCGAGAAAATAATTTGGAGTGTTCAACATGAAGTTTGGACTACGGAAAATGAACAGTTAAACATATGTTAAATGTTTTGTTCGTTTGCTCTCGTCTTCAAGAGTTTGGTAAAAATGTTACTAATCTACATTTTTGAAGTATCATTCACTTTATAATATTGCGCGCAGGACAATATGAAGGATCATTCTAATATTTACTTCCTTAGGACACAAGTAATTGAAAAATAAAAGAAAGTGAACAGAGAAGAGTTTTCAATTTGATTTATATTTCAAATTTTATCTACCTAGAAGGCATTTATGCCCTACTCTGGTATGTCAACGATGACACTTATCATTTCATCCTCATTCCGCCATATCGTGTGGTCGTAGGCAGTATTTCACTCCTACTCTAGTTCATTCCTCGAAACGTCCCGTATCCATTAAGCATTATTTTCCACACAGCATTATTTCAAGTACCAAGAAATATAAATTTGGAATACATAATTTTTTTTCCTGTGATTGTGAAATTATTTCTTAACACTGTACTACATTCCACCATCCAGTAAAGCAAATTGATAATTTACACATTGGTAACCACAAATATCACAAACACTCCCAGGATTATACAAAATCCATTAACAAAATTAAATACAAATTTGACCTAATAGCAACAAAATCCATGCACATTATATTTATAAACACAAAGCTCAAATCTAACCATTCAATTTTCTATTGTTGTCAATACATTACAGTAATAAAATTCTAGGAATGAAACTCGTACAAAGTAGATTGATTTCCTTTCTTCCAATACAATCTTCACTTTTTTATCATAACACAAGCAAGAGAAAAAGAAACATGTTTATTTGAATTCAACTAGCGAGATATTCGTAAAATATCTCGCTAATACAGAGAGTTCGATATTTCTGTGTTAAAATTTTCTCGTTGAGGCGATTGCACACAGATCAACATTCATCCTTGAGCGAGTACGTTGCTGCTTAAAGGTCCGTTTCGTGGTCTCTTTGGCTCGCAGCTACTTGCGCACCTCAGACGCCAGACCCAGAATTCGAACAGGCGAATCATCAGAGTTCTCGCAAGAGGCAAGTGTCACTGGGGAACGAGACGGATCGCTGTCGCCGAGATTTAATATCTTCGACGAATGAGATTCGCGTTGGATGACACGGTCAGCTTCGAGACTCGAGTAACGATGTTTTTTTCTCCCCATTCCTCGGAACCCGACCGCAAAGCTGGGCATTACAGAAACTCTCTTCTAGATATAGTTCTGTAGTCTCTCACCTCTCTACCTTTTCTCAGACACAATTCCCCTTATGTTTACTCTCCTGCTTCCAGTCACATCGTATAGTTCCATCACCTGTTCCCTCCGTATTTCGCTAAGATTTTCGATTCGCGACTGTAGTTAGTTTCCCAGTTAGTCTGTCTCTTGATCTCCCTTTTCCAGAACGATTTGCTTTATCCCTAGTCTCTGAGGTCTCCCAGCATCGCTTTCTGAGGTTGCAATCGATCCTAATCGTTACTATATTAAACACGAACAAACATTGTACATCTCTTTGAGAGAACCTCAACCCTGGGCGTGATAACCCTAACCCTGGGCGCGATAACTCTAGACGTATAAACACACACAACTTCCGCAACACCGTTCTTTTAGTGGCTTCACCCAATTCCCGTGATAGTTCACTGATGCGAGCTCATGTTCCACCTTGGGATTTGACTCAGTTCTTGGGGAAGTGCATCAGCAGAGATGTTATTTGAGGTGAGTCATTTGGCTGCCACCAAGAAGAGACGCGTTGTACGGAGGATCCATTTCCAATCGTCTAGGATGCGGTGAACTCTGTTTAACAGGAAATATCGTTCCCATTTTCACGTGAGAATAATTTAAATGAAAAAATAGAAATTTCGTAACTCAGCTGTAAAAGGGAGCTTTGCTAGCAATAACAGTTTATGTGCCAAGAGTAGGGAGACTCAAAAATCTATAACAAATATGCTTATCGCCAATTTTGGCTTATGCAAAGATTAAGTTTGTTGGTATAGAGTAGTTGTTATCTAAAACGTCAACATTGGTTCCGGAAATATTAATGTGAGTAATGCCACTTAATAAGGCAATAGAAACCATGAAATGCACAATGTAACTTTGAAAAAAAGAAGTGGAAATGAATAATGAGAAGATAAAGAAAGGAGAAAAAAGGATGCAAGGGTAAAAGTAATGAAGGAATTAATATATTTCTGCAATGAGATAAGCAAACTCGTGATATTGGGACGTATAATTTAATACCGAATGTAATCTACACAAATAAGAACAGAAAAGGAATCAATATAGATATTATTGTCGTCTACTTTCATATTACAATTTAAATATTTAAAGAGAACTTGTAAGTAGAGTACATTTTTGTTAACGCTCAATACCTTATAATGAAAGAAGGCAGCTGCCGAAACCTAGTGAGCATTAACAAAAAATTAATCTACTTGCTAGGTCGTTCGAAATGTTTAAATTATAAAAGGGTTGAAACCCACTACTAAATGCCATTATCTGTTGCCATGGTAGGATTCCTCTTAATAAGGATATAGAATATGACGCTGTAAATAAGACAAGTATGCAAAAGAGAGATTGGAGCTGATAATACAAATAATTTTAGTCGGGTCACACAAAATAAAATAAAATAAAATAAAAAACGCGACAGAGCTGTCATTGCTAAGATTTATGCAGATATTTTATCTAGAGGTAGAAAGGCTAAAGCACAACTCGACCTCTCATAAGCATTTCTCGAAATTCTGAGTGGTTACGATCGCGAAATCACTGAAATTCCCATTTGTTCTCGTTATTTAAAGCCCCCAAAACATTTTCCTGTAATCGTCTAAAGGTTTTATTAAAATATTTAGTAATTAATAGTACCGGAAGAAAGAAGTTAAATGTATTTTGTTAAGTAAACTCCTAATGAGGAACAAAATAAAAAGAAAACTACGCCAGTTTACCAATCATTTTTATTAAATTTGGCCTTGACTAGGGAACAATGTATCATGAAATAATATTAAATGGTGAACTAAAGTGACCCAATGTTGGAACAACAGTATATGACGTGGAAGAAATTTAAGCACGAATGTGTTTTGCCGTACCTGTATCATTTAATGCGTCGAATCGTAAAACTGCCCATACTTTTCACGCAATTTTCCCTCATAAGCGTAATATGGGGACAACAGCCATTGGTGTATTGCCGCTGCAAAGAGATGGTAGAGTGGGGAATGAGGTAGTGAAAGGAGAGGGAGGGATTTCGGGCAATCCTCTGGGTCTGTACGGCATCAAACATGCTCGCAGCAGCCTACTGAATATTGCGACGACCACATTCAAATATATTGTTACCATTCTTCCTTGTTCTCCTGTATTTTTATATCCGTACAATAAACTAGTCCAATAAAAAATGATATCCGAACGATTATCATGGTAAGAGAATGGTTTATCAACAACTTAGGTAAACCCTGCAAGTTTCTGTGGCAAGAAGTCTTTGATTTCCACAACTATCTTTAACAACATTTGTACTTTATTTACAAAAATAATTTTTGAAACTTTATAAAATACAAATTTCACTTGAAAAATAGAGCTTAACAATTTTTTAGTTTTGAAGATTGCGATTAGTTGTAAGTGGTTTAATAAATACATGCATAAAAAGTGACTCAATATACCTTGAAATCATAGTTCAAGATTCTTTATGGGAAGATTATGGAGTTTTCAGTTACGGGATAATTTAGACTACTTGGACTTATGACCAATTTTTAGAGGAAATACAATTCGTAACTGAACAGAGCTGATCGGCACGCTGTCCGTAAAGAAAACTAGGAGAAGGAAAGTTACCGAAGATAATGGCTTAACTTGTCTATAACACGCTACAATGAAGGAAGTCAACAGCGTACAGTATCGGAGTTTATGATGGTATAACAGAAATATTTCTGTGTTGATGAAAATCCTCTCTATGCAGAAGAAACCACTTTTGAGAAAGTTTAATTTGGATGCATTCATGAATAACCAATAATATGACGTAACACTATTCATATATTTAGTGAACATAAGTGGACATCAGTGTGCGTATACAGTGTTTTTAAATAATTTGAGAACCGCAAATGTAGTTCTAGCAATACGAAAAGGAAATCAAAATACAACCCAAATACAGTTGACATATCACTTTTAATACATGTATATTTAATTCAGAATAGACCTTTCTAAACACTTTAGTGTGTACTGAACAATCCTGGAGTTAGAAGAGAGGAAATAAAACAAAGAAATGAATAAATAATAAATGCACACCCTGGAAAGGACAAGATGCGTGAATGTATGTCACGGAAGCTGAAGGCTGGCGGCGTGTCGTGGCGCTTCCCTAGGAGACGACGGTGTATCCTCGGAGACCGCGTAGCGTGCCTGACTACCGGCTGACTGTCGCGTCGCCCCCGGGGAGGTCACCTTCTTCTGGGACCACCGAGGACGTGCCCGCGTGCAGGACAAACAGAATGGAAACGGGGACAACATGCTAGGAAAGGAGTTGAAAAATAATCAGTAAAACAGTGAAGGAAAAGGTAAAGGTACACGAGGAAGAAAACGGGAAGAATTTTCGGAGACGAGTTGGGATAAGAACATCAAACAAAGCATATTCGATGTATTGACGTGCATTGTGGAAAGAAATGTAATTTTATTGTAAAATGAAATGTGGAAAATAAGGAAAATAAAAATTTTGAAAGTAGTGCAGGATCTACACTGTTACAAAATGTGTGAGTGTAGGAAGGAGTCGTGCATGAACAGGAATATGAGTGTGGGGGATGAAAAGTAGTGGAATGGGTGATCGTGCCGGGTCAGGGATGAGCGCGTGCGTCATGGTGCTGCCACGAGGGAGCGCTCAGGTAGCGGGTGATCGGCGACGAGGGGACGACAAGGGCTGCTGGTAGCGCCGGAGGCAGGCGAGGCGGAGGACGGTCCTGCTCCAGACCGCAACAGGATTTAAAAATGACAAGTGGGCGGAAGAAGAGAGACACGCATTGGGTGAGGTTGCCAAGATGCGAGGGGCCTCCGGGTGTGGAGCAATGGACACAGATAATCAGTGGACACTGAAACAGTGGGTGTGCAATAATCCGAGACCTGCGCAGCCAGTCAGTCGTTTCGCCGGTCGAGGAAAAGATCTCAGAGTATTGAACGGAAGCCTTCGTCAAGATCAGATCGTTTATTTGAAGCCTGAAGACGAGCTGCAGGCATTGTCAGAACATAGACAAAGAGGTGGGTTGGAGGAGGGGGTGAGTGAAAAGAAAAGAGGGTAAAGAAAAAGCCGAAGAGAACAAGGTTGGAGGTGGTGGCAGGTCCAAGTCATTGGAGCAAACGTGAGTTCGAGAGGAAATATAAGACAACATTAGCGGGAAGCTTCAAACGATAGTCGTGACGCACCCCAGTCCCTATTTAGTAAAATAATTTTTTGTTCAATATGAATATCATACGGAAAAGATAATATTTTCATCGAGATACAATTGAATGATACATGTTATAGATTGCAACTTAATCGAAAGTATATTAGTGATTTACTGACAAAATTACATATTGCGATTGATCAGTTTATATGAACTTTTTTACCTACCAGGAAAGAATTTTTGCTCTCTAGAAACAATGCAGACATCATTAGCTCGGGGGATTGTGCAAAGAGTTCTGTAAGAAGTACAGGGAATAATTCATCCCTTCCATAACGGTTTTTTTTTCAGTTTTTATGTTAATGAGAGTTACAGTACTTGATTTATGATATTTTCCCACTTTAATCAAAGTATTACATTTTGTTGACCTCTGATGTAGTGTTTGTTATTCAGAACTAATGCTACCGTGTCGAAGATGAGACTCTTCTAGAATCATGTATCGTCTGTCACCTAAACGAAATATTTTATACCTGCTGAGTTACAACTTCTGCCCACTCTCTCATTTAATATAGTTACGTTCAAAATATTTGCACAGACTTGGGCAAATGTTCACTTTAACTACCAGGATCAATTCTCATATATTGATTAAAATAAAGGTACAGGTTAGAATGCAAAGATTCTCCCCGTAAATATCTTATCAAGCTAAAAATTACATTTAAGAGTCTCACTTGAATGCAGCCCAAAGGAAAGAACGAGTAATAATCTCTATAATAATCGTGGTTAATAACTCTGAGATTGAGCAGCTCCTTTAGAAAGAAAGACCGGTGAAGTTTGTGAAGGATTTAGAGATTGGAACAGCTTCGGGGTGGATGCAATATGGGGAGAAAGCCGTTGGCCGAGTGGCAGCCGCTTCCTCCTGTCGGAATCAACGGAGCAAATAGTCGACACACAACAAGGTCGACTCGATCTAATTACGTTCGACCGGCGCGGAGGAGGGGGTCAAAGCGATGTGTCGGGGAGGCATATCTCTGGTGCTGTAGACCACGATTAATGTTGTGGGGATGGTGAAAACTCGGACTTGATGATAAGGAATGGGAGATATAGAGGATGAAAGGATCCGAGAAAGCGATGGCAGTGGAATAAACAAAATATGGAAGGTCAGAGTCAGCTACAAGGGTTCGGAGTTTGCTCTGATGGAGGCTGGAGACAAAAAGAGGTCGGGGTTTTGTGGGGTGTGGGAGAAAGTCCCCATGTGTGCTCTAGTTTTATGATTAAGGTGATATGCAGTTAGCATTTCCACGTGCCCATGAATTTACTCTCTATAATTGGTTTAATGTGCCAGCCGTCGAGTCAGGTACATCACCATTCAGGTCTGCTGAGAGTTCTAAAGTGGGTCACAGCATGAAAAAGTCACTGTAAATAAATTTTATTTAATCGCATGAAGTGATCATTTCACAGCATTAAGTAACGATGATGATGAAGTAAATGAGATAACCAGGATATAATATAAAGATTGAAATATACGAGAAATTAACAAAAAATATTGCGTCTGGATTATATTCGTTTGTACAAGTATATGGTATAGAAGAAAGAGAAAAATTGTGACAATTCTATTTGAAACTGAAATTAAGAAATTGTTCATAAAATATTTAACGAAAATAGAGAAATTACTCGACAAAATCTGTGACAATCATTCAACTTGGAAGAAAAGTAATGAGAATCACAATCATGCAATTTGTCTCAATTCAAATCAAATTATTGCTATTAGAAGGGAAATATAATACATTCAGACAGTAATAGTACCATTCAAGAGTGTTTTCAAGAATATTCTATTTTAGAGAATCAATGCCTTTTACATCTACCCAGAAGAGTTTAGAGACTAGCAATTCACTGTTGGCAAATAGCATAAACATGTTTACAGCAAATAACCTATGATATAAAGATTAAATGGTTAATAGTATTATCTATAAAGAAGAAATGAACTCATCTAAGTCACTCACAGATTTAAAGAAATGTATCGGTTTTCACCATCATCATACCCTAACATTTTGTCGTTATTGCGTCCTTCTAAATATTTTTCAATATCGTTTCACCTTTCTTAAATAAGTTTCATCAAAACGGTCAGATAATTGTTCACACGTTAAAATATCACATTGTTCTTACATTTTATAGACTTAGTCACAACACCTCAAATACATAACCATGCTTTGTATACTTGGTAATTGTGGAGCTTTAGCAACATTATCAAAGAATGATGAACGCCTTTCAATTTATCATTCAAGCTTTGTGTAAATTTTATTTCAAGTACTTCAAAAACTGTGGTACATCAATTTCATCACTCTATCTTTTTACAAATTAGTTCTCGTTAGTTTTTTTTAATCTTTCGTTGTATTCTTGTCAATTTTCGGTATGGAACTAGAGGCGACACGATTTAATTCGCCCCTTGAGGGTTCCTCCTTTTGTTCACATACAAATAAGAGTTGCACCTCAGGAAATACTTATTCATACTCTCATCGCCATATCACAAGTAATCACCATGATCATATGGAAATAACTTGTAGTCAAAGCAAAAGAAAGGGGGCGCTTTCATCAGTTTTAGACAGCTCAGAAGGCAATATTTCAGGGAGGATCTAACTCTTACATGATCCGCAACAATTTCCAATCACAACCAGATTGTAGTTACATGGAATAAAACATTCACGATGACAGTACTTAGAGAATTGAATCGCAGAATGAAAAATTATAGAGCCGACAACGTGAATACATTTAAATCAAACTTCAGATTTTCTTCCGCTTAAGTCAAGGTGTTTTCCACTTCCGCTTGATGAAAATTATAACCGCATTGAAAGGAAACTGTAGTCTCTTGGTTAAGCTACTAGTGACCCAAATCACATTATAGTCTCGGGTTCGGGCAACTTTCCCATCAAACGGAAAAGTTTTTCGCTCGGTCTAAGTGAATGCACGAGAGAATTGGTCAAAAGGACCTACACAGTTTGAGACAAATGAAACGATTATGGTTTGTTAATTTTTCAGATACGGGATATAAATGTATCTTGATACATCCATGCTATAACTATTTATTTCTAATCCTTTCCTCTTTTCATGTTTGATGTTTGTGTTTTGAAGGTTCGTTTTTGTGTGATGGAAAAGGAGAAATATTCGTCCACAAAACACATTTTGAGCTTGCATTACAAAAGAAAATCATTACATTTTCATTCCGCAGGAAAATATTCAAAGGTATCTCATTATCCGGAGAACTCTCGCATGAAAGTTTAAAATAGAAAAAAAGAACTAAATCTGGCAAAAATGAGGTCGATTGCATTTGCAGAAAAAATATTACACCCAAAAGAACGTTCTAGGTCGATATTTGCTAATATTTTTACATCCACAATATAAAGAGATGATGGGATGGGAAAACCAAAATGATTACGCACGAGAACGTCGATGATATTTCATAAGAATATTCATGGTAATTATTTGTTTCCGTTCAGCAAATTATTGCTCGGAATCCACCAGAACCATCGGTGTTTCCAGAAGCAAGTGACACGGAATGACTATAACAGGACTTCCATATTCATTTCGATCGTGATATTGTCTCCAGAGCGCAGGTCATTTTTACCTGCTCATCCATACGCCCATTCCAAACAGTGAAGTGACCCAGGTTCGCAGTCTCGTTACTGCTGATCGATTGCAGTGTGACAGTCAGTTCAGCTTAATAATAGAAGTCCGGGCTATGTCCAACCTGCGTCGGAAAACTCATGCGCAAAATACACCCCGGTTTATTATTTATTTATAAACTCGAGATTGAGCGCAGGAAACAAAGTTTTTCTCGAACTTGCCTACGCCAAGCTGAACACGGACTACCATATCGCAGCTAGGGGAACCATGAGCAACTTGCGATTCCGATTTAGAAGGGTGCGGGCGTTACAGTCCCCATCTCTCGCGCAAACCGTCTCCGCTCTCTCCGTCCAACCAGGGTTCCTCCACGCAGCGCTCGGTAATTCAGCTGAACTAACAGTCCACCGCAACGGCATCGACCTGATATTAATTACCAGCGGGAAAACGGGAGGTGGAGATGCAAGTGGATGGGTAGATGGACAGACGGGCAGACGGCAGTCGGAGAGTCACGGAGAGTCGCTGGTGCTCACGTTTAATGGTAGCTTCAACCCGCCCCTTCTCTGCATCAGCGGATCTTCCTTGGTTCCAATTTTTGGCCTGTTGCTCGAAACTACTGCTCTTTATTATGAAAAGTCTGAGAACTATTGAACACGCACATGGTTTTAATACCGAGGAAATTGTAATTTACCAACTTACCCACAGTCAAAACTAATGTAAATCAAATGCATGTATAATTTCAATTTCATTTCGTAAGGAGTAGCAAAACAAAACCATCCTGGGATAGTAGTCTCTTATTTTCATCGAGATATCTTCATTGCAAAAAGAAAAAAAATACAGCTCAAAATTATTTTAAACGATTCGTTTTGTATTATATTTCAAATATTATTTTATATGAACTTGTTAAAATATCAGACGTTAAATAAACTTATTGTAAATACCCAATATATGTTTTCAAATTTAAACAATCCGATTTGTTTCTTAAATATACTGATTACACGGGAAAATTAAATTAAACTATTAATTAGATTATAAACACCGTTAACTCCTAGCTAAGATACGATTTCTGCAGTACAGAGGAAGTACTAGAGAAATACTCTCTCCAAATTTCCAACATGTGACATCCACCGGTAAGGGATACAATTATCAGTAAATAGTAACGAACTTATTCTGACCTATTTAGTGAATCTCCCCGAAAGATTCAATCATTTTCTTAAAATTTGAAATTGTTTCCGAAACGGTTTTGAAATTTCGAAGAGTTTAAACACTAGTATTAAAATATTTTAAAATGTTATGAACTATTAGAAGATAATGGAGTGAACTTGTATTTTCCTACTGCATATTGTGATGTACCTGATATAATGTTATATATTATTCTACAGCAGAATAATAAAAGTTTCATAAATAATTTCCTTATTGCGAATAAACCTTATCGACGGTAAAATATACATCTCAAGTGTTCTCATTTATGATTGAAAGATGAAAATTCTGTGCATTTGGATGGAAACTGGACTTCATCTTCTTATATCCCTTGAACAATGTGCTATACCTGACCTCAAATTTGAAAAAAATTAATCAAATTTCAGGACAATGAAGCTTTATTCACTAATTCGCAATCACAAGATATTTCAGATCAATTAGAAGTGACAAAAATGCACCAATAATTTATTGAGATACTAGGAGATAAATATACAAAACATGATACAAAGGGATACGGATAACAGCTGGAATCCATCAATGTAAAACATATTATAAATTTGAGAAAAATGTTGAAACATAGTGGTAAATAAGATAAGAAAGGATTTTTACAGAAAAGAGGGTAGGATGAAAACTGAATCATTTCTATAAATTGGGACGAAATACCAAACGAATCAAAAGATGAAATTTACCAATGGGAACGGTCGAGCAAAAAGGGTATAACGTAGTAAGAACAATTCTATTTTAGTCCCCACGAGACATAAAACAGAACTATCCACAATATCCTCGTCCCTTTCGGCAGCACTGAAACATTCCATTTGGGGATTGTTCTACTTCATCACGCTCTTGTCACGTTCCAGTGTTACTTGGTACGTGCTGAGCATGGCAGAGCGAGAAGTCACGTAAGGGCTGAAGGTTTGGATGCACGTCATCCTCACGCACTACCATAGCCTACTCCTCACCCAACAAGCACTCGCCAGGACCGTCCCCACCGTCCCCACCTGCCACCCCTCTTCTCCCCCGTCCCAATGCACTCGCGTCCCTGCGTCGCTCGCAAGCGCGTTGTAGGAACAGGGTTAAAGAAATAACGACAGTGAATAAATAAATGGCGTCGCTCGAATATAAAGTAGAACGGCGGCGTATGGACGACAGAGCGAACGCGTGACCAATCAATCGCTCCTCTCTCCTCTTGCCTTTTCAAGATTCTCTATCATCCTGTGTTCTTAGAACGCTCGGTCTTTACACCTCAGTCTTCCGTCTATTTTAAGCGTTCCTTTTGAACACATCGTCGGGAATTGGCTGGCTACGCAAATCATGTTTTCGGTGAGTTTCCGGTCCCCTCAGAACCACTGATGGACAACGAAGAAAGGACCCCTGAACGAGGATGATCCTTCCATTACAAATGTTCCCAAGGAAAGAGTGGGGTGTTCTCGTTGCAACACTTCAGTAAAAGGAATGAAAAATAAACCAATACGCAAATAAATGGAAGACTTTCCAATTTATTCCAGCTCTTCCTCCACATATACATGGTTTATGACTTTCTTTTAAGATGATCTCAGGTTATTATTTCTCAACCACACACAGTTATTATAAATTAAATATTACCGAACTACGCTGTTGAAACAACTTGGTGTGCAATCGATTTGGTTGTTCCGCAGGGTCATGAGCTGAAAAGCAGCGTCTAACTCTTAATGCTGCGAGCTCGGTGCATATGAATAATCGTCAATGATGACCAGCTTATTAGAGGAATGCCACGGTAACCGAATTGCCGAATCCAGGAACTTATCGTCATATGCATAATAATGCAGTGAATCAATGGAGTCAGCAACAGCATCCCTCGTCCACTTATTTTCTCTTCACTCATTTTTAATAAATCTTGATTAGGTTTCTGTAACCACACACCACAAGCCCAGATGCAGTGTGGGTTCTTTTGGGAAGGAGCGGGATTCACATATATACCACAACCCTTATGGTAGAGTCCGCTGCCACCAGCTCGGTTTCCCGGGCAATTAAACACACGTGTAATAACAATAATTAATGATTTAATTCAAATTAAATAGAGATCTGAATATTTAGAAACGTAGATAAACTCTCAAAATCATTAATACATATATAAATCTGTTATTACACAAGTTATGCTATCAGAAAGCATTAATTACATATAAATAAATTGAGTTGAAGACAACAAATTCGGAAAACCTCTCTACGTTATCTGAATCTCAAAAATTACAAGTTGCTTTTGCCGAATAACTAACTGATACAAGTTACGTCACTCGCGACTACTAGCAAATTAATTTAAATTACCGCAGTAATTCTTAAGCGGGCTGGCGACCAATACTAGCCAGGTCACATCTCAAAACCTGCGGGCTCAGATCACACAGCCGAGTCCTCGAGGATTCTCTATCCTCTCAATATATACGGAAGCGGAGGTCACGTAACCACGCCTTCGCTGCCACAATGAGCACTGCAAATTGTTGTTCACCCCTTGGCTGTTCGGAGAACGCCGTGTCTTCACCGGTAGGACGGGCTGCCGTTGACACCAGCCAGGCGCCCGGAGTGTGTTTCCCGGGATAGCCCTTCTCTCAGCATCCGGAGAAAGTCCTCCCTTCACACATAGTAGCAGTATCACCCACCGACAATCCGTAAAGGGCCTCGTCCTGGTAAAATCCTCTTCCACAGAAATATTATAAGACAAAGGGAGAGGCAAGCACTGGTCACACGCTTCTGCAACATTCTTCGAGGGCATTCCTACCCAATTTTCAGAAGTCAATGGAAACGGTCCAACAATAACACAATGAAAGGGAAGGCTTAGTAGTGGTCACCTTGTTCGTCTTAGCGGCGTCCGGCTGAACTCCGTAAAAATATTAATAATTCACAAACCTCTCGAATGTTTAGGTTCTGACGTTACAGTTTCTTATTCACCCAACGAGTTATTTACAGGATTTGATACATAGGAACCAATCAGTACCGCACATATTTGAACTATCGTTTTGAAACAGTCGTTTTGATGTAACACTACGCACGTCATTCGTTTTTTACTCCTTGCCAAATGATCACTGTTTCCTGTTTTCTGTGTTAAATCCCAAAAGAGAGAGATTCTGTCAAAATACACCGAACATTTTTCATTGTCTACAAAAAAGGAAGTATTCACGAAGAGAAAACTCAGGTAAAGTTTCAAAACGTCACTCAATATCCTAAGATAAATTGCCTAAACAACCCAGTCTTACTTCCCTACTTTGAAAGTACGCGCTTTCGCATCTAGTGGAGCTGCCTCGTCATTATACTTGCTCTACTACACTTTACCGTAATAACATACCGCAATAGCCACCTGAAGACTAATAAGGTGCTAGTTGAAAATGTTTCTCCAAATATGGAAATTTTTAAATACGTTTCTTTCTATTTTTATTAACTTTAAAACTTTTTAATATTTAGAAGACAGTAGTGTCACCTTATTTTAAAGATTCCCGTAATATTTATATATATTTGTAGCTGACACTCATTTAAAAGTTCCATTATTTATAACTTTTAACTTCTTCAAATAAAATGGTACTCTCTTGAAAAGCGTGAAAGAAAGAAACTAGAACGAACAGTTCTAGGTACAACCATTTTCTATTTTAATGTTATACACTTCAGTACTCATTTTATTTTCTGACAATTAAGTAGTAAATTGCGGATATAAAATGTAACATACATGTCCCACTGCAGAGCACGATCGTTAAAGTACAGTAGGCACTGCCTTTTTCAGCAAAACCCTGTAAATTCACGGACAAACGATACGTTCCAATATGGATACATCAATAAATAGGAGCGATCAACATACATAGTTCAAGGGTTTGGAGCGAATTTAGCTCGCCAGAGTCGTTCCCCAGAGAACAGAAGACCCGGGAGAAATTGATCAATCTACTTGTTCGCCATTCCGTGCACAATACCTTTTTTTTTATTTCCCCTCGTCCAAATATTCTAATCACGTTCTTCCGATTTGAGAGCAGTCCAACCAACACGTATTATATTCCTGAAATACTAGTTTGCTTTAAAAAAATAAAGTCATTTCGTCGTGCATAAGATCGATGAACATACTCTAACACTGTAGTTACGCATAATCAAATATTCAAGGAAAAACTAAACAAAATTATTATGGAGATTGCATTCGTAAGTTTATCCTAGAGGTCACAAATTTAATTTCATACACTCGCAATACTATTTTAACATTGAACTCAAGCGGAATATTATGAATAGGTAGTCAAAGAAAACAGAAAGAGGAAATTATAAAAAAGAATAAACACCGCAGTCTACTTGTCATAAAAAGTCCAAAAAAAATGAAACTTTGAACTCATTGAAGTCACACGCATATGGAAGAAGAGACGTTTTGGTTCGACTGTTCAATTTCAATATTTTCGTTTTTTCCATTTTTTTCTCATGCTCAGAAATTAAATACGAAAAGATAGAGAAAAAAATATCTACAGTTTATTCTACGCTGATGCCAGCGAAGGCCAAAACGTCTATATATACTTTCTACCACATCAATTATATCACCACCCCTTTGTCTCATTGATTATCAACCGCATAACTAGAGTTCAACTCACAGCCTCAGACTTCCGTTTGAAATAATATATCAAATTCATTGATTTATGTAATCATTATGTTTTTTAGGATAATTTGCGGTTTTAAGAAATCTACCATGGAATGTCCATTTAGTGATTATAAAAAATTGTGATACTTATTTTCCTCCATTTGTGCCACCTCATACGATAAAAAATATTCTAAGATGATAGTATCCCACTTAAATGTAAGTGAAGTCATTTTTTCAGGAGAAAGATATGTCAACTTGCAAGTATCAACAAACATACTCCACTACTCGATTTTAATTACTATCAATACGAGAATTCTCAGTACCAGTACTTGTCAACTAAAGCTCAGTATTGACTAAATCTTATAGAAGTGAATACAAACAAGAATCTTTTAAAAATGCTCAAATTTGTCTTATCTTCAAGCAGGACTCAAATCTGCGTCCCTAGACTTTTCCGTTCCATTGCTTTAATCAGGCTAAATCAGAAGCTCAAAGATATGCACGGCTATTCTTGCGTACTGACGCAGTTATATTTATCATGCAAAATCTGCTGAGTTGGTGAATGGTTTAAAAAAATAGGAGACCTTATGCTTCCATTCTTATTAAAAGTAGGTCATGTCTACGAAAAATGCGCGGGCGAAATGAAAAATTATGCTAAATCTCAGCATTTGTTTGAACAAGGTGCAATAGCTAATAGTAACTCCTGTTTGAAATACACACCAGAGACTTGAGGACTAATCAATTCCAGTCTGTACCCACTACCTCCACAGCCTAGGCAGGTTCAAAGGACGTCACTGCCTAAGCGAATCCGCGCGGTGTCGCAATGCGGGGACTGCGGGGCAGCTGATCGCGGGGGCGTCTGCTTACAATTGACCATTGTGTGCGTTCTATACAACGCGCCCTGGAGAACGTGTATCATAACGATACCCCGAGAACCAGGACACTGCAGCCCAAAAGCTTGCGCGTGCACCCTGGTCGAGAGGGCCGTCACTCGTCTCATCCGATGCTTTCATCACCCAACCTCACTGCTTATGCCGCCCAATTCACTCACCCTTTTCTCATCCACATGAACCCTTATTTTCCACCTTTTATCGAACCAGCTTTTGATTCCCAACTTGACGTTTTATCAGCATTACTTTTCTGTACCCTTTGTGGGTTTTTTTGATAACTCAGTGTATGTTATCATAATTTCTTCCTCTGCTGCGACACCTGCGGACACCGTGTAACAACAGCTCTCCAAGATCTCGTGTCAAACAACACCGAAAACGAGATGTGGTTGAAAGGCGGAAAGAATAGGCCAGTACTTTCAGCCACAAAAATATTTTTTTTTAAAGATTACCGCCATTATTCAGAAACTTTAATGAATATATAATTAAGTGCCAACAAAAATACATACAATAATCAATTCAATCCACAGAATGCACCCCAACTAATTAATCTTTGAAATATGAACAAAACAAAATTTAAGTGTCCGTATTAATTGGAATTTAGCCCCATATGCTATGAGTAGAAGTGGGTCAAAGTACAGATAATTCAATTGTTTTCCTTATATTAAGTATTATAAGGATTATTCATGAGATACAACTAATATAAGTATTTCTTTTTCAGCCCAGTAAACAATAACATTTGCATCTCTCGTGTGTTAAAAAATTCACAAATGTCTTCTTTTGAAATATATATATAAAAGCTCAATGATAACATATAGGTTGTAAACTTTCTTCCTATTATTTCCCCTAATTCTCATCACATACAGGAAACACTTTCACGATACGTAGTTCCCAACTAAATGTAGTTTAATCGTTCATGACATGGAATTCAAGTGATTGTCAAGTGAAAATTACACTTCAAGAATATAGCATATCAATCCATGAACAATTTAACGGAATAAAGAAACAAAGAGAGATAATGACAAAGAAACAATGTTGAAATATAGTTATAATGTAGGTCACTTCTTATTATTAAAAAGATAACACGAAAAACTATTTTTTTAATATTTACAAAGGGTATCGATATCAGGTCTACTGGCATCCGAGTATCCTTGGATCACATTCCTCGGTAAAATAACACTGTTAGAAATAACTCCGGATAAAATAACACTAGGAAAAAACGTTTCCTTCCCGCCCTGAACACACACCACCCGTTTTACACTGTCAACCACACACGTCTTGCACCTCTCTCTCGCACTTCTCTTTGGTCATCCAACTCTGTCCCACGTCACCCACAGATCTCCGTCAACCAATACCGCTTCCCTGTAACATCCTCCCTCTTTTCTCTTAGCCTCTGAATGAGATATTCCGCAGAATAACCCCTCCTCCAGTGGGAACAGGGCTACCACCCACGACAGGACTCCCGCGTGACCAACTTGCTCGATTCTTTATCTCATGACACCTTTAAAGAAGTTGGCAGCGCGCGCCGCGGTCTGTGGCTACCACAGCCTTCCGGTCTGAGCGATTGGTCCGTATATCTTCTCTAGACCTCTCCCTCCTCTCGCCTCGTCCCACCCACCATTACCCAACGTCGCGCCACCATCACGCCTCATTCTTCTTGCTCTCCCACACTTTACCACTCTTTCCTCGCGCATTTTGTACGATCAAGTCCCTATATTCTGTCCACTCAACCTCCTGTTTTCTCACCACAGTGTACGTTCTTCCCAATCACCTTTTCTTCCGACTTTTTGCAAACCAACAAGACCCTACGTTTCGGATAAAGAATCTACAGTTCTTGTTCCTCAATAGCTTACAATTCTTCGCACAATGTCCTTCTACTTTCCAACTCACCATCACTAGTTTTAAGTTCAATTTACAACAGATTGCTTCTTCCCTGACTTTGTAACGGAATTCTTCCTATGACTTTTGTTGGGTCGATCACTGAAGAACGTTTGATATAAGTTGCTTAAAAGACTAAAAATAAAATAAAATCTAAAGACATAGGCGTAGGTAGAGTTAACATATTTATTTTAGATATCGAGAATTACAAGTAATAACGCTAAAAAAGAAAACTCTAAAACGTTGGAAACTATGATAATAAAAGAAATAGAATCTTCTTTACCCATGAAAAACAAAATAGAAAATCAATACTACAAAGCTACAGAGAAGTCTAGAATATACAAAAGAACGTGATATCAAAAACAGTAAGTGGTGGTCGTCACAATATTTGGTCAGTATTCCATGGCGTTACAGAATTTACAATCCCATACGGGACTAGAGACTAGGCACCTAGGCAGTAACTCACTGTTGAGATATCAACATCCTCCATCTAATGCGGCGTTGTGATGAGTAGCATGTACACGTGCGAATTACCTCTAACGCGTCACCGTGTCCACGCTTCCCATATGCTCTTTTGCATCGTCCCACCAACGTTTTCGAGAGTCCCACCAATATGTTTGTTCAAGGAAAACATACCAACTCTAATTTCTAAAACATTCTTGTCTCATAGATTCATAAATTCATCTATTCTTCATGCTCAACACCCGCTTCATTTATGAGTGTATAATCGACTCATTCTCACCCTCTTAGACATTGTAACAATTAACTAACCCTTCTGCAGTATTTCAATTTGGTTTAAAATGCTTCTCCCTCTTTCCGTTATGTCCTCCTGAAGCCGGCAATTCCTGAATATTATGAACGGTTACTTATTAAGATTTAATGAAAATGAGGATTATTATAAGACAATACTATTTTTAACGTAAAAAAACTCTCTCTGTGCGAAGATATTTCAGAATAAAAATGATACCTCCCTCTAGTCGTTCAGAACGACCTAAACTCACAGAATGATGAGACAGCCAACTGAATAACCTGTATGGGTTTTCCTTCCAATCGATCTTTCCATTCTCGCATATCACTCATTGATTATGAACACCACTTTCCAAACTCTCCATAGAAACCTTCCCCATCCCCTCCCTTCCGCCATAGCCGCGTTCCTCTCCTGCCAAAGCACGCACCACGCCTTCGCTCCTGGGACGCACTCACAGGTCGCATGGGAGTTGTGATGGGCTCGAAGCTTCCAACCAGGTGGCAATTAGCCCACCCCTCATCTGTGACGGTGACCCTTGTAGGGTTGGGGAGAGGAATTCGGAACAGTAGCAAGCACACAAGTGTGGAAGCAGGAAGGAGTAGAGTTGCAATGTGGTCCACGGTGTACGCGGAAATTGATACGAATCGTTATGAAGGACTTTTGGAGCAGTGTATTGAAGTTGAAGTAGAGAAGTTGAAGGCCTATCGCGAGGTTTTGTGCCTCCAGAAATTGTAGCACAAGCGTATTATTTGACATGGAATTAATACCTCACTTCATAGTAAGTTGTGAAAATAAGTTGAAAAAATAGAAATATCAGCGTTGAGAAATTAAATACGTTTTAATATACTCGAAAGTTAAATCATACCTCCAGATACAAAGTGTACAGTCAGGCGTTAAGTTAAAATTAGTCATTTAAACCGTCAGTCGCTCACTGGTGGTTGGCGAGAAAATTTTAGTAGTCCGCGTAAGAATGGTAGATTTATTGAATGTTTCATTTTCTGATGAGAAACTAGTTTTCTTAGGCATTCTGTTAAAGAAACGAAATTTTTTCGAGGCAAAATTCACAAATTATAAACAAATAGTAAAAAAGTAAACAACACTTCTCCACTTCCACTTCTGTATTTCTCACTTTACACTCCTATATGCACACTCTACTTTCAAACATGTCCATTTTAGAATAGTTAAATATAGTATACTTTTTTACTACTATTGAATGAACTCGTATGATATATCTAACTATTCTTAAATATTTTTCTGATTAAATTGATTTCGAAACAAGCATTCAACAAGATCCGTATTTCAGACAGGATACACATAGCAACCTCGCAAGATCTCACTGCATCAACAGAATAAATACGGTTTAAGCAATTACATATAATTATGTTATTCGTAAAAAAGTATCTTAGTTTTTTGTACATTTTTTCATGTCATATTCCAAACATTTAAATTACTTTGTCCTTTATTTGACAAGCGTATTCTTAATTTTTTAATCATTTAGTGGGACGATTTTAGTGTACTATTCGGTCCAATAGGTTAGCAATAGCTGGTTTCAAGCATTTGATACATTACCAGTCGTAAATGGATTCTTCATTATAACAAGTTCTATGTGTTCACAGATGAGCAGCAGAGATTAACTTAAGTTCTGAAGTGACCTCTATAATGGATTCTTCATTATAACAAGTTCTAAGTGTTCACAGATGAACAGCAGAGATTAACTTAAGTTCTGAATTGACCTCTATAGAACTGTACTTGTAATTATTTAGAAAGTTTCATAGATTACAATCAAACAAATACGGGAAATATTCTTTCCGTAACGTGGGTTCCAAAATCAACGTTAAGTTCTTGCGAAGAGGTGCGAGTGACGGGCAGCTGTCTTTTCTCCTGGTCCCGTTGAAGCATCCTTCCGGTGACCAAACACGATAACATTTCTATAAACTTCACGTTAAGAGCGTCAACATGGTCTTATTTTTCTTTTGCCTGCCCTACAACGCCGAAAGCGTTCTTGATTGCCCCAGAAGGTCCTCACTTAACTATTCCTAGCACTTGCATTTCCACCTTTGAGTCCATTCCAATAGAGGAATTTGAATGGGCCTCTAGGAGTTAACTCCCCGTTTCGAAGCCGTATCTTTAAGTTTCACACTGTGGTATCAGCATTTTATGGAACGCTCTTCTTCATCATATTCATCGCCTCACTTCTTAGTATAACCGTTCTACTTTCTCTTATGACCTGCAAAACTCAAACATTTCCAATCTACGTCTCGTAACTTTTCCACTCCTTACCATTCATCATTAATAACCTCTCCTCCCAAGAGGTTAGTATTTCTCAGGGCAGCTGAAATCATTCCTCTATCCTGTTCGTCCACATGCGTCTATCCCGCTACAACCGAGGTCCCACCTGTCTCCTCCTCCCACCGTCACGGAAATTGGGTAATTTCGCTCACTTTTCCTCCAGGTCCGTTTCGGGAGCCGTGTAAACAGGCGTGGAGAGGGACCACGGCGGCGGTAGCGGACGCCATTGCGAGGGAAACAACTGCCTTCTCTCCGGCGTTGGCTGCTGCACTCGGCGGCCAGGATTATAACGGTGGTTTTATGGCGTGACGGTGGTGGTGGTGGTGGTGGTGGTGGTGGGCAGACGCCAACCCCCACGGTGACTGCTGCTGCTGCTGCTGAAGAAGGTGCACGGAGCACAAACGGCGCAGCGAAAGAGGATGTCAGAGGAGGAAGAAAGAGCGCGGGACATCTTAAGTGTGGAGTAACGATGATGAAGAGGTGCGAGGCGAGGAAGACGTTACGAGCTGGAAGTGGAGCTAGGAGAAACTGAGTCACATCAGAAACAGGCGAAAAAGAGGAAGGTAAACGCTTGAAGGAGCTAGAAAGAACCGGCCACACTTCTGCGATCAGGGTAAAGGTGAACGCACGAAAATACTTTTTAAATCCAAGCAGAAGAATGTTCTAATAATCATTAAATGAAATAATATATGAAACAAGACGATCAGCAGGAAACGTAGGAGATATCTCGATACAGCCAGGGACTTAAGAGGTACGTTTGAGGATGTAAGGTCGAGGTTCTATGGAAGGGGGAAACAGATGTGGTACGATGGCCGCGCGGCTCTGACAGACAAGACAGAGAGTACTGGGACGTAAACGATATGTGGTGGGTGTAGAGCGAGGGTGAGGAACGTTGGTAGAGGGAGTAGAGCGGGCCACGAGCAACAGCGAGATTAATAGCCCAGAACCACCGGCATGGGGACACCAAAATGGAGGCTGGCACTGAGAGCAAGCCATGTAAATGAGAAGTTTGTAAGCTCCATGGTGTGTGGATGCTAGATAAATGGGCTCCGTAAAATGTGACAGTGTGAGATACATTGGGTGCGTGAAATGCTCCGGAGAGTAGCATGAAACAACTCACTCTGGAGAGGGAGTAGAGGAACTCCACAGCAGAGGTCCGTATTACCCATAAAAATGCGCATCAGTACCTGTTCATTTATGCAAGCGCAAGGTTCCTCTGTATTCTCTAGAGAAGATCATTCCGAACCTGTAATAGCGCTCCAGCTAATCAAAATTTCGATTCAAAGGATAATTTGTTTCTACAAACGAAACGATAATTATGTTAAATACGGTTTTATAAATAAACAACTAGAGTGTGTCCCACTCGACATCCCAATAAACTTCTTGATGTGAAGTTTCATTAAAATGTGTTCAATTGTTCATTTATTACACAATTAAAAAGCGATGTTATGTTAAGCACATTTTACAAGATATATGGAAAACTTTGAATTTGTAGAAGACGTTTTAGTACGACCAAATATAGTAAATGTGAACATAATTACTTTTATTTTAACTTACTTTTTACTACATCGTTGAAGAGATATTGTAAACGTTTTTCTCTGAAAACATACAGTTGGAAATGGAGCATTCATAAACCTGTACAATTACTCAATTATCAACTTGAAAGTGTGTTCACGTACACAATGGATCTAAAAAATATGGGTATTACATATTTGTCATCAAAATCTTGACTCACAGTCCACAGGCGACAGTATAGACGAACAGAAAATCTTGTACTATAAGAGCATTTGTAAGTAATACAGAGGCACTATTTTTATAAGTATACATTATTAAATGTCGTTTAGGATCATCTTTCTTCATCATGAATCTACAACAATACTTTTCAGGTTGTCTGTATGTTTATAGCTCAAAAACTATTGAGCCTAATGATTTTCTGTTCTTAATTGAAGGTTTTAGTCCCTAAAAGCCTTCGTAGGGAGACGATTACTGGAGTCGGTTTTTATAATTTACGTTTTAACGAATAATGTGCAGGGTGTACATGGCACACAACGGTTCGCTTGCATATTGTGCCACCGTGAAGCCCTTGGGCAACGCACATAGAGAACTGCGTCGTTGTCCTGGCGAAGCACGCGAACGGGATGGGAAGAAGCAGCCAGCAGACACGTGTTATGATCCTCACCGTTGGGTGCGGGGGCAGCTGAGAAGTGCGACTTGAGTGGACGCTCCCTCCACATACCCTCCTCCTAAAATTCTCCGTCACACACGAATCCTCTCCTCCAACTCCATTGCCCATCTCATATCAACTCCACACATACCTTCCTCACTTTCCCAGCAATCAGCATTGCTTTTACCATCATCCTTGTTTCCGCACCCATCAACGCCGATGCCACAATTGCAGGGAACGAAAAATGTGGCCACAACACTGAACCTCAACAATTCGTTCCGTTAACGTCTTAATTGGAGCCATTCTCTTTGCTTTTCTCAACAGCGTATTTGAAAGAAAACTTTTTGGAATGACTCCGAACTGGCCTTCCAGTTCCTGTGCAGTTTTTAACATTATATTGCGGTAAAAGTAGTCCTGATTGAAATGATGGAATTAAGATGCTCCTGCTTGGTAAAAACATGGTGCTTTCGAGTGAATAACATTTTATCACTACTTCCCTCTCTCAAAATAATTGCTTTTCTATGTTAATATAGAACTATCTTATTCCTAGTTCAATACATCCCTAATACTGTGAACTAGTTCCACAATATCTCACTACTTTCCTAATCAGTTTAATAGTATTTCTTTTTTTTTGGGGCTTTATGTAACAGTCGTTTCCATTCACTTCCACTCGCATTTCGCCCACTGTGTGAGGGTCTGCTACTGCTGTTGCCTCACTGGGGCACCCACCCTGCACGTGTTAGTCGTTGCGGGCGAGCAATGCTTCTAAAGGGGCGTCTAAAAGTAAATCCTGTGCTTCCAGAGAGTCTTCTAGGGTTTAGAGGGACGATATTACGCAATGGAGTGAACCCCATTTAACGAAGATGGATATAGTGTACGCAGACTTATTCAATCTCTCGACAATTTCCTATTCTTACTTCATTATTCTGTAAACAGAAGCAATCTGTAGAGTAAATAACTCTCTCAGTTGTTCAATGAGAATGGATAGAATAAGTAAAAACATTTATCGTATAAAAGCAGTCACGAACTGCTTATGATGTAGTTAGTTCGTTTTTCTGCGAAGAATAAGAAAAGAGTATCAATTCATATTTTATTGTAATTTTTATCTTAAATACAATAATATAATTCATAATAATTTATATAATAAATATTTATAATATTGTATCAAATTTTAATTCGTATATATTTTTTATTAATTCACTGTAGTGGATTTAACTGTATTAACAATTAATAAGACCAAATTGTTTTTCGTAATGGGAGTACGGCAAAACAATGGTATTGAAGAGTTCAAATTTACCACCGTAACGAATTCTGTGTCAATATAGTGTTTTAAATTGTTTTCGAGTCACTAGATAGCTTCTTCGAATTTATACGGCCACAACAAAATAAAGACCCTTAAATATTATTGATCGCTCACCGAATACCTGGTTCTACACGATACACGAAACGTAGACTGTGCATGAGCAATTTAAAATCTTTCTGATGTAGGGTCAGACGAGGTAACTGTAAACAAGGGGTAAATATAAACAATATATCTGAGCACCACTGTAGTGGGAGTAAGAGAAACTAAATGATGGGTCCAAACTAGAAGTTCGTGACTGTGTATGGAGTATAAAATTTCCGCACTTTTGAGAACCAAGTCGTTGATACAATACAAACTTATGAAAATTAAGCTATCCAAAAGTTTGAAATTCGAAGTTACAGCACTGCGAATATTGCTCTACAGCATGGAAATTATTAAAACGCATGTTATTTTTGTTCAATATTATTGTCCGTAATGTATGAAGGTAAAAGATCTTTGGTATTATCTTCTACGCATTTTGTCGGTCCCGGTGTTTCATTTTTATGTTAACCCCTCGTTTTTCTAGGGTCGAGGTTATTGTATACAAAGTTATTTCATATTATTTTCGCACAGTTTTGTCGCACATATCGATGTGTGTTTCTGAATTAACTTGCATTTAATCACATTTAGTACATTTTTATAATATTATATTAATGTTTCTTAGTTTTTTTTCGGAGGTTAGGTGGGGTTTTGTTTCAAGTTGTTCTACCTACCTATGTATTCAAAGATGATTGATCTCAGAAAAAAACATAAGTGAATTATTAAAAAAGGACACGAGTTCACACAAAGCAAATAATAAGAAATAACTAAAAGGAGAAACAAGAACGAAAAAGTGAAATTGAAGAACTATTGAAACAATTGCCCAACTGACATGAGTTATTAGAAGATTTCGAAAATATGAAAGGCAATCTTCTAGAGAATGTAACATACTTAGAACCTACCACCAGAGACATAGTACTGTTTATAGTCTTACTCGTAGACATTGAGGGAAAACATGTAAAAATACATTTTATGTGTTTGTAGTATCAGTAAGTTAGAATAGAAGATGTATTGGAAGACATTGAAATGAACTGACAATGCAAAAACTAAATTCGTTTTAGCTGATGACAAATTTTGTTTGAAAAAAAAAGATTACTCTCAAAACAGTCTTGCTTTCTCCAGTTAGTGAAAAAAGATATAAAAATTGTTTTTACCCTTTCTAGCTAAGCAAACACTATTGGAATGTACTGCTTTTCACTCTCCTTGTGTTTATAAGTTTTGTTTTGATGTTTTTATACATGAAATTAATATGATTACAATAAGTCTCAATACATGGTTTATACAAAAGGCTTATTCAGTAAAATAACAAAAAAATGTGTATAATTAAAATGAAATGAGTTATTTTTCTGTTTAATGACGTTCCCTAATTCCATACTTCGCATTATGACAGTGTTCGTTAATTACATTTACCCCGATGTAACGGGGGTAATTGCAAAACCGAGGGGTAATTGTAAATAGTAAAATAAAATATTGGGAAGTGTCATACTAGGAATCTTTGTTACAAGTGATTTACGAAAAAGAAGTGCTTAAAGTACACCTTTAAAAGTAAGACATTGAAATTGAGGTGCGAAAAGAAACATTCAAATCCTGTTTTGAATTGTAAGCAAGTCCTGTAGACACACTACATATCTTTGTGAACTTTTAGTTACATTAATTAGTTAATACCGCGTGGACTAACATTTTTAAACTACGCACGAACCCAAATTTTCATATATTTTAAATCAATTTAATTTTTTTTTATCATTCGTTAACGGTTGAAGCTTTGGAACACTAAGATGAGTTATGTAAACGCCCAACATCACGAATATCAAAAAAAAAAAAATTTGATCTCACTGTAATACCATACATGGACGTGCACAGGTTTCCTATGAAATCATTTTTAGAAGGGCGACACTTAAATTACTCAATCAAAAATATATACGATGTACGAGTTAATATTTGTTCCACTTTGAGGAACGTGCTTTAATTATTTCAACAGAAATCTGTCATCCACGAGGCAGTCTGAAGAATATCCGTTCAAGATTTTTTTATAAAAATGATTTTATTTCAAAAAACAATACTAAATTAAATATTTAATTTTCAGAAAAATAATTTGAAAATACAGGGTTATTCAAAATGATTTACGGTAATTAAAAGTTCTATAAGTCATTTTATTCACCCACTTACAAAAAATTCTTTTAAATGAAGAAAAACTCAAATATATTCGTATACTTTATGATCGGTAGCGCACCAGAAGTTATGGAGGCGTTACCATCGCTGTAACTAAAATAGGGTCTCTGCAGGAAAAAGCATTTTGTGATTTGCAATATGCGAAAACAGAATCAGATAATTCAGTGCAAACGTGCGTTTCGTAACAGTTTCGGTAAAGATAATTCTACTAGTTCGTAAGTGTTATCACCAATTTGATGAAAAAGGCAGTGATTTATAGGGAAAAACACAGGGAGAAGTGTCAGTGATGAGGCGGTTACCAGATACGAGCGGCGTATGCAGGTAGCTCCAAGAAATTAACCAACAAAGCAAGTCTTGAACTGGGAATACGGTAAACAACTGCGTTGCGTGTATTAAAAATATGACTGAAAATGAAACCTTGCAGATTGCATTTGCATCAAGCTTTACTTCCTACGGACAATATAAAGTATGTTGACTATTGTGAAGACGTACTGCAAAAATGAGAAAGTTGCTACGATTTTTATCACTTCTCGTTTTCAGCGATTAAGTCACTTTTCACATCAGTGGGAGAGTTAACCGACCATGTGTGTATTTGAGGGACTGAAAATTCATTTCTCTACGAGTTTTGCAGAATCGTCTGGATATCGCTCGCGTGACACGAGGAAGTCTAATCGAACAGTTGTTAAGCAATAAAAATAAATATTTGAGTTTCTCTTCGTTTCAAACTAGTTATCGTATGTGTACGTTTAAATATAAGTTTATTACAGTATTTTGAAATATTGTACATCATTGTGAATAATCGTGTATATTACGAAAGAATTTACTTTACTGTAAATAATGTCCCCAAATTTTCATGATGTGTTTCTTTTGGAAAAATTTATCGTAAACCACTAGCCCACAAAGAATTAGAAGACTGTGTGAGAACCCATTCGTTTCAGGTCAGCGTAAAATATTTTGCGTCTCTTCAGAAATGGCTATTAATTATGCTCACGAAAAATGTTTCACAATGTATGACAATTACTAATATATTCCAAATGTATCTATTCGGGGCGTGTCATATCGTCAAAAAAAAATTATTTCTTGCTTGGAATACTCACCAGAATTTGTCTCAACGAAGTCTCCAAATGAATTTGGGTTTTGCTTCGTTTCACCACTCATTCTCTATGTACATCTTAAACTTCAAAGTAATGACATTGAAGGAAAATCTATGAGTTATATGTCCTTCATTTTTGCTCCATTTGTTGCCACATTCCAAGCAATCATCGAGAAGTCTTTCGTGTCTTGAGTTGTCCGGGTTCGACAACTGTATTCATCATGCAATTTGCACACGGTTCTCACAGGTGCAGTGAGAGAATGTGGGACCACGACTAGGAGGTAATCAAAGCAGTCTGACGCGTTCATAACAGCAGCAGTCGGTAAACGTGAAGTGGGGAGACAAAACGGCAATTCTCTCATTTCCCCTTCGCTCAGCATGTTCGCTAGGAAGGTTTGGTGTCGGCGACGGAATCACGACAAGTTTGCTGAGATCGGTAGCACGTTACATTCCCTGGTCTGCGAGGTAAAAAATATAGTCGAACGCAGGTTCACGCGTAGTTAGAAATCCATACAAACCAATTAGGACCGGAACGTACGGTAAATTAACAAGGATTGATGAGCTAAAGTACCGATGCATAAAATTTTCAAGGGGAAAAGTAACGTCAAATCTCCTTTTCATGAACTTACAAAGTAGTAAAAATGAAACTATATCTTTCAGTTTCTTGAACCCACGTGTAATTTCATCTCACGAATACATGTAAGTAATATAATGGTATTAAAACATATCTACATAGTAATACCCGCTAATGACTCTCTACTTCATTACTCTGCATTTAGAAAAGCTATTTATTACTATCTCTTGGCATGTTAAAAGTAAATATCTTCTGATTCGTCTTACGAATAAAAACGTTTCACCGTTCATTCTTTGAGGAAGAAAATAAATCAATGGGTACTATAAGAAATTGGTTTAATTCCCCGTCTCGAAGAGAAAGTCTGCGCAACAAACCTCGGAGTCTCCAAAATGCAAGACGATGTCGCAGAGTCCCGAGGAAGAACATTCGTATCAACTCCACTCTCAAACCACACGAAGTTATTCACGAGTTTTGTGTCGCAGCGGCACAACTGCTTCGCTAACGCAACCAAAGGAAGTTTGTTATCTAGCAAAACATTAGGCAAGGAAGGCGCATAATGGAACATTTGAAAATTTTGTCTAAACGCGTTCCTCAGCATTTGTCGTGTATTTTCCTTTGATCAAATTTTGCGATGTTTCTATGCAAAGTAAAGCTACCGCGTCTCCGAATGGGAGAAGAAGTGGGCAATGCCGCTTCCCGCAAAACACTACCTCGGGCCCCGCACCGCTGTACGACGCGTCAAGATAAGCAGCGTCGTAGTGGCTGCCACTGCTGCCGCCGCGCCGCCGCGTCGAAAACAAACGTATTAAAAAGGCACAAACGTGTCGCTGCACCGATTCCTCACGCAAACACGAAAGCCGAGTTTCCAGAAAGTAGGTGACCGACTTCCCATGCGGAGAGTTCTGATCCTCCGCTTCATCACGCACGACTGGAATACTGTTTCCCTCGGGCGACAGAGGTGATTTCCTTAGCGTCCTTTGTGGCTCTCGCTCTCATTGGCTAGGGGCCACGCGTGCGACGAATCACGAGACACGGAGCTCTCACAACGCTCTCGAGCACAGTGGATAACGCGGAAACATGTCACGAACATGCGATGCTTCACTCGAGATAAACTATTGATTTTATCGGATTGGTTGGTTACTGGAGTCAGCAAAAGGAAAATGTGGAAGAGAGAGGAACATGATAAATGCTTACAAACTGGATAATATTCCTGTTTCAATATCTTATAAGTTTATCATATTACACTCTTAGTTTATACATTTTTTAAAATTTAGCCATCATATTTAAATAAGAAAAACTGTTTTCTAAACAATTTCCAGTAACCAGGGAAAGCAATATTAATTTTCGTAAAACTCATTGTTACTAATGATAATGTACCAGTGTCAGTGCACCATTAATTTTCGTATTGTCCCTTGTAAATGAGTACCCGAATGTCATGCGTCCTACAAGAAATCCATCATAAATTTTTATCTCAATAGTAGTCGCTACCAATCAGCACGGATAACTGCTGTGGTTCATTCAAAGGAAAAAACGTCTCCCTCCGCGTTACAAAACGATTATCGGTCAATTACTGCCAATTCCAACACTTAAAAAATTGAACATTTGAAAAACAACGCAAGAGATAATTCTCAAAATACTCAATTCACGTTAATTTGATCAAGAGGGTAATTTATTTTAATTGCTTTTATTCCGATTTGACTTTGTAAAATCCTATTTTATTTGCACTACACTTTCCGGATAACTTCTTGTACTTCAGAATAGTAATTCCATTCCGTCGAAAGAAACATAACTAAACCGTTGAAATCGATTATTCTGCTTAATGACTTTCAGTTTTTGAACAAATTTGCCCCTCAAGATGAATTTCCTACATTTCTTTACTGACATAATTTTTAGAATCATTAAGTACATCATAATACGAAAATGAAGATATTTCTATGAGTTAAAAATTCAAAATAAAATATGTGCTGTTAAGCAAGAATCTATACAGTTTCGCAGATATGTATAGAATCTCATAAAAATCACAAAGCGCCATCTATGACTTAGGGTAGGTCCATCGGGGACATCCTCTACCTACTTCACATGAACATATGATCGGTTCTTTAATTTCCCGATCACTCAACTTCTCTCGTACCTAATTCATTCTAGACGTATGTGGAAGGGTGGAAGAGCAGACATCACGATCTGAACCACACTAAAATGTCATTGAATAAAATTGTAAAAAAATGTAGTATGATGAGCTTCTCGCATTCTAATGAACAAAATAAATTTTAAAAATATGTTATATTTTAACCAATGGCAATAATCTTTGAAATTATCCCTAGTCGCAGTCTTGATTAATTATGAGAAATTTTAATTTTTACGCAATACTTTCGTTTTTAGTGAAGATTATTCTATGGAGATACTATTACCGCGATTTACGTCCACTGAGTGAAGATAAATGGCGTAGGTTATTTATCCACCCATATTCCATTTTCTCCGAGGGAGCGGAAAGAGGCTTTTGAGTGCGGAAAAGTCAGGAAAATTTTGTAGTATCACGTAGGAACAAGAAGTTGAGAATTCTTTGCAACGCAAAAGCACCTCCTTGAATTCAGCATAAGTGTTTCAACGATTCCATTCCACTTCCACATATCTTAAGACACGAATGCAAGATCTCGAACAGAAAAGTTTGCGAATAAAACACTCTGTAATGGCATAGAACAAAAGAAACTCCTTGGAGATTTGTGTCTTCTCGAGAAGCTGAACGGTAGGAAAGAGAGAAGAGAATAGCTGAGGAAGGTGAACGATTTGAAAAGTACAAAGGCATGAGTTACTCATGCCGTTGAGGAAGTGAGTCAATATTGGACAGACAATCAAAAAGGCAAAATGACAAGAGAAACGGACGAGCCTTGACCTTGCAAAAAAGGCAGTATGGGCTATTGGAGATACTAATTGTTTAACACCTATTTAATTTCATAACCTTACTTCCACTTCCAGTCAAATGTTTCAACGTCAACAAGTGGCATCATGCAAATGTGATATTTGTTGGTTCAAAAGTAGGTGGATACTGTAATAAATAATTATTTATTAATATTTTTTATAAATAATGGAAGAAATCTAGCATTCGCGACTCCAAGCAAGCACGAAAATAAAACACTTGTTAATAATCGCACATGACCGAATATGGGCGAGACTCTTTTTGGGGGTTGCGCTTGGAGAAAGGATGGCCTGAGGTTGAACAGTAGGTTTCAAAGAAAGGATAGACACTCGCTTGAGCATACGCTGGGACATGACCCGACATGAACCAAAGTTTATGGCAGGCAGCTGCGGGTATTTTTCTCAGAAGATTTTTTGCAATTCTGAAAAAGGATATGGCTAGCCTCAAAATAAGGTGATCATAGAAGACGGTCAGTAGTCGTCAAAAATAAGTAATTGGTAGGTGGTGACAAGTTATAGGAGAAGTACGAGGGGGTTGCGTTTTGTAAAAGAAAGGAAAAGAGGTATGGTTAGAGAACCCTTCGCCAGAAGGAGATTCTCATTAAGGAAGCTGTTGAACGACGCGGGTTTAAATTTTGAAAACTTGAAAAAAAGGGACTGACGAGAACGGAGGGTGGTCATTGTGCAGGCTAACACGTGTTCATGCAATAAAATATGAGTGATAGCGGACTGAGAAAAGGGGGAGAGAGGCGACCGCGCAGGGGAGTGCGAGTTCGTCAACAAAGAAGGTGACAACGTTTAGCAGACACGTCAAGTTAAGTTCTTTTTTTCAGAGAACAGAGAAACGGATTTTATCTGGAGGGGGGAATGAATAGGACTTTGTGAAAGAAGTGTGTCGTTGATATGTGGGTTGTAAATTTTGAGTCAGTTCTGGAAAAACACCGAGTTAGGAGGTGAAGTTAGTGTTAGTGAAAACAAGCTATGTTACTGGCCGAAAGATAAAGAACGTCACAGAAAGTTAAACCAATCAGGGACACGTCATGTGAGAGCACAATCGTCAATAATTGGTTAACAAAATTGACTGACGTCATTTTGGGAAGAGATGAATTCACCTAATTTTGTAGAGATGAGTAGGGATAATAGTACTTAAAGCGGGAGCAGAGACGCTCCAGAGCATTCATTAAGATTATTCTGAGATCTTCATTTTTATCAGTATCATTCGGAAAGAATTCGATCTTTCATTCTAGATTCAGTAATTGAATCATTGAGCATTCTATGCTACATTCTGACGTTTTTGATTTATCATTCTGTTATTCATTCTGAGTAATTCTGATTGTCATTTCTTTGATTATCGTTCGGAGCGTCATAAACATTTTCGATATGAATTCGGTGTGATTATTCAGAGTATCATGTAGTTCGTTGTGAATATTACGAATATCACTTGGAAATTTTTTTGTAATTTGATCGGATCGGAATAAATGATACGGTCAGCTAAGTGATTAACGAATAATTGGATCTTATGATCAATGTCAAATTGAACTTTACGAGAGCCATTAAGCCAGCTACATATTCATCAAATTGCGCTTGGAGATGGTTATGATTGACGTTCCACATCCAATGAGGGGATCACCTTGGTGAGTGCCGCTGCTGACTTTGAGGAAAGATTTGATCTGGACGCTAGAGAAACGGGGTGCGAGGCGGAAGGGACGTCTACGCTCTTCACGAGACGGTGGGCATTCCACGATGGGTTGTGTGCAGATGGTCGCCATTCTATTCAAGGTAATTACATGAAGGGTCGTATACGGTACCTTGCTCGCTATGTATCAGCGAAACTTCATCAAGAATAAGTGGTCGTCAGCCAAAGACGTTTGTGGAATGTGTATCTTTGTCACTGTTATGCTGTAATGAAAGTCTAGGGATTAAAACAATTGATCGTGTTTACAACAGCCTAATGCATTTTAATAAAAGGATCACTAACTTAAATATTTGTTAAATGGACTCAGTTTTAATAAAGTGATCGATTGGAGAAAGCAGTAATATGTGTAATTTTACGATGGTTAATAGCATGTATTTTGGGGGAAAACATTAATGGGAAGTTTTGCAGAGTTGTGTTTTTGGGGGAAGTGATATATGCATTATTTCACGACAATAAATGGGTCCAACCACGACCTTCCTTTCTAATCACCTTATTTAGGGACAAATTTAGTATTTCTGAGTAAGCTTGCCGAGTGGGATAGGTAAGTTATTGTATTGAACTTTTTTTTCAGATAACCCCCACAAATTTTATTACAATAGACACAACTTAAAATTATTCAATTGAAAAATAAATTATTTTAGGGGATTCATAATAGTTTCTAATAACTTTCTCGAATAAAGTGACCTCAAGAGGAGCACTAGATTACGTGCTGTAACACTCAGTTGTTTCGTAGTATGCTTTACAATGCACCATTGGCGAAAAACGTAATTACTCTTTGAATCAGTTAACTCGTTTATGATGTATATAAAATACAGCTCAATGATATTGAGCTGTATTGAAAAAAAATATTGAAAAAAAAATAAGTTGTCGTAATGAATGTTTTTTTATTAAAAAGGATTTTATGTATGAAATATGGTATACCGTCAGAACGTGCCATGATAAGGTATCCAGAAACAAATCTTTATCCCAGGTAATATTTCCGTCAATTAAGTTTTAATTTTAAAAATCCTAATTCCTTCTTGATATTTTGAGGTGTCTAATTGCGAATAAGTTGCTGCATAATATATACCCACATATACTGTGCCACGATCTAACCCATCGATTGATTATTCTTATACTTACAGGCTTAAATAAATCAAAAAGGGATCAACAGTCCTTTGGAACAACAAACAACAATTTATTATAAAAACACATACTATATTGGCAACACAACCCTTACATTGACCAATGATTACCACACAAATTAGATATTTTTATTCTTTACCAACATCCTCGATTCTAGTCTTGTCGTATCTTCTCGACTCGATGTTGAAGCGCCGACCTCGCACCAGGATGCTCGGGCCTTCCCGGAAACAGCTCACGCTAGTGACGCCTCGACACAACTGACCCTCAGGAATCACAAAGAATGATGAAATCAAGCTGCTTCTATATCATATCACTCGAAAGAAAGTTCAACATTCAACAAGGTGTTCTCTTAACAGACCGAGAACCAGAACTCCTCAACCCGTGTACTTTTAGGAACGTTCCTTTATCTCGTTCTTAACTGGCTGAGTGAGTATAAGTGAGCGAGTTGAATCAATGAGTGAGAATTTTTCCTCTTATTTCTTTCGTGACGTGAGCTTTATGAAGAGTGGGGGTAGGGTTCACATCCCACAGCCATACGCTCTGATCACCAGGGCGGAATAAATTACTATTGGCTGGCGACGTCACTCGCACGTATTTGAAGCTAAATATCTGAGATTTATTTAAGGATAAAATATGGATATTTTTTCTGTGAAACAAATGTATAATGAAACAAGCAATGGTAAACATCAAAATGAATAAAAGACAAAGCGCAAAAACGTTTAGTAAAGAAATTCATATTCACGATATCCCTCATATTCACAATATTCTTTAAGAGATTAATATAAATTACAACTTTTACAATGGGAATAATATGTTGTTCGATCCAATCAGTAGGTAAGAGTGATTTTCATTTTACACATCAGTTTTCCCCAGTTCAACTTTATCATAATTTAATGACGCTGAAATATTCACAATGAATTGTATATATCCTCTGCAATCGTTGAAATGTTTTGATCACGCATTTCAGTTTGATAAAACGGATTCCAATGACGCGTAAACAACGCTCCATGTTAATTCTTCATTTTCATGTCGAGTGCACTAGAGTGGTGGTGTCAAATCCGAACGAGGGAGGAGAAATCCATCGGAAGCAACACGCATGCGCAAGCACTCGCGAGGGAGTGGAAGCAACAGTAGCTGAAGAAGACGGCGGTAGCGGCCGGGATTCGAACCGCAGACGTCTGAAATGTCAATGCGAATCGCTTGCGAGCGCCATGGAGACGCGATTACATCACAGAAGGCTGGCCGCAGGTGCAACGGTGCGAGGAAAGGCAGAGGCGCGCGCTCGAATCGGCGGATGTAAGTCGCAGACGCGCCGAGGATGTAGCGCAGGCGGAGGACAGTCACACCTGCGTCGCACACTGTTCCTCGGAGCGAATCAATGAGTAATCCATGTTGAATGCGAAGGAACTGACGTTGGGGCTGGACCTTGTTCCAGACTTGACCCAATCTCCTCGGAGCAGTCAATAAATCACATAATGCACCCTAGTGGGAAGGGGATGTTGATATAGTTTCATTGTGATACGGAAGGATAGGGTTAGGGTGCAACGTAACGCCGTATTATACGGATTCTTTTTTCGGATACTTGACTTAAAGTTTGTCACTGGAGTCCTAGTGCTCACCCGTTTAGAGCAATAAGGAAAATACAATTAATTCAGTGTATTAAAGATGGTCCAGACGTTCTCCAGACACAAAATCTTTTCTTCTCCGGGAGACGGATATGGCTAGCGTTACGTAATTATTTTGTTTCTGCGCGAGAGGTGAGTTATACCGGTGAGGGAGGGGTTGTTACAAAATTATAATTTTTGCGTTATTGACGTAATTTATGAACCGTCCTTCCCGGGGTAGGTCGAACTTGAATATTTCGTAAAACAACTCGTGCATCTCACTCTGATGTGGTTTTATTTCCTTTGTCCCTCGCCAACGCATTTAGCATTCACTCTCAGTACGTCTTCACTGGAAATATTGTTCTGCGAATCTGTGTTGAAATCGATGTAAATAAATCCACAAAACATTTTAGATTTGACTATGAACTGATGCGTAAATATCAACAATAAAGTCAATTTTTTATAATTTCTTTATTTTATAATTATAAACTTAATGAAAATGTAATATAGCTTGTCCTATGCTCACTGTGGCTGAAGTGTGTACTGAAGCTTTGGGCATGAAAACTCGTGATTTCTGAAACAATTAGAGCATTGTTTGTTTACTGAGAGAAGTTCAGTCTTCAGAGAAGTCACTGCTTTTTTTCATATATTTATCCATTTCCATGATATTTAAGAATCACATAAATTAAATTTATTGAATAGAGAATAATTCCTAAAGTGAATACGACCACGAACAGGAAAATAGTTCTCCCACTTTATTCTCGGGAAGCTTGAGGGGAACTAATAAATTAGATTAAACTACTCAAGAAAAATGTTTGTATTGAACTGTACATAAATACAACTAGGACAATATTGTGCACGTATCAAACAATATTGCAGCTTTAAATTATGAAAATGAAATCACGGTAATTACAATAATGATTATAATTTAATACAAATAATTATAATGAATAATCAAATGAATAATTATTACAAATGATTGATGTATTTATTACAAATCTTAGAATAAGATCCTACAAAACTGAGATGAAGTTAAAACTCAATTAATAAATCCGGGAACATATTATTAATACAAACAAAAATTCTAATTGACACTAATAATTACTTATTTATGCTAGAACCGTAATATTTAATGCCGATACATGGGTAACGAGTACCATTATCTCAAAAATTTAGTTGTAATCACATTAGCTAAGTTAATTTAGAATAAAGAAACTTCTCGGGCATTATCTGGGGTATGAATAATTAACCACACACATCATGAAACAAACCTAAACGAGAAACGCAGTTCTTGTATGCGAAGTTACAGTAACCCTTTGCTCGTAAATTACTTTTGTCATAAGATAAAAAGCATTGTACGTGTACCAATTCAACAGTAAGGACAAATAGACTTTCACATGTACACAAGAAGGCCAAGTAGATCCAAGAATTAATATAATAAAACACTCTTGCAATGATAATGAATTTAATTTCATAAATCGTTCAAAAACATATGAAATTTGTAAAAAAAAAAAAAAAAGAAAAAAAAAGGAACTTGTATTTAACACAGAACTGATTTAACACAGATCACAATTTAATCATATAATTTCACGTTATAAAAGTGCATTTTTCACAATAGGAAACGTTAATACAACTATACAAACACATTTTATTGTACTATCTTCGGCATGAATAATTATTCACCCCCTTCGAACGCAACACACATTTAATAATAATGAATACAAGGGAAATGTTGGCTGCGAAACTCCTGTTCGAGGGTCAGACAGTCCGCTGAAACTGGCGTACATTGTAACAAGTCACCCCGTCCTGACCCTTGCTTTGCTCAGGTTCCCGGCGGAACTTTGAGGAAGCGTTCGGATGTGTCCCTTGTTTGCAAACTGAACCGAGCCTCTCCAGCTCTCGCATTCTTCCTGACATCAAACGAGGAACATTCACAGTCTCATCAGCAATGGCCAACAGACAAGACCGAACTTCATGTATGGAGTTTCTTTATTCCGATCAATATGGCTCTAATGACCTTGCCGTTGACGAGTCCTAAAGCCTCACAAAAAAATTATTCCGATCAATCGGGATAATATATTATTTCTTACGGTACACAATTACGTACATTATTTCGTGCACTACCCAAACGTTCCTGGGATGGATGGAAAAATAACCGACACTCAACCCAGATGTGTTCTAAAGGGAGTAAAAGTGTAAACACGGCTACTTCTTTTCCAAGAATATGGATACGTCTCTTTTTCAGAATTGAGTACTGCGAGACATGCTCTGGGAAGCTCGACACTACATCACACAACTTCAAGCAGACCAGGTTCAAAAACTAAACGATTTGGATTGTGTGAACAAGAGTTAATAGGAGGAAGTCCGCCGTGTGTGGGTGGTGAATGCGTTCCAGGGAATGAGGTTGGGCAGGTGGGAGGGTGGAGAGAGGAGGCTGGAGCATGTTAGGCCCCGCTGCAAATTCTGCACGTTGCGCCAGGCGCTCTATGCAAATTGAAATATTTCATTTGCAATTGTCGACCCCGGTGTGGAAGTGGCGGGGGTGTCGAAAACTTTACTCGTAAAACCGACGATTGCTTGTTTGAGTTAGTCTCACACTGTCGGTATTTTCATGACGAGTTGCCAACGTTTGGAGCTGCCGCCATATACACCAAGGGTTTGCTAACCAACGTTGGCTTTCATTATATTTCTTTTCTTGTATTTTGAGACATCCAGCCAGAAGAATTGTTAAGTAGTTAATGGTATACTCGAAAAGGAGAATTAGCACACAATTGAACACGTTGGTGCACGTCCAAGTTACATAATATAAATAAGACAAAACGTCGAAGAATTGAATTCGGTAGCTATATCTTCAACTTTATTAGTAAGTAAAGGGAGGTATACGGGATAAAAGTAATAAAGACTCATTTCTTTGGAATATATGTAACAACAAAATGAATATCTTTCTTAATTTCAATAATGATTTCTTCTGTAATTATGTTTATTTCTCCAGAATTGTTGAATTTACTATTTTTTTCAAAACTATGAGTGTACATTAACTAAAAAAATTAAGATAGTGAAACATATTTAATATTTTCTACATATACTACAGAAAATCGTTTTACCAGCACACGCAGGATGGTTAACTATTTTAAACGAAAATTCATGAAGCAATAACCTTTTAAGTGTCAAATGCTAGAAAATGAAATGAGACAAAGAGGTATTTTATTGAAATATTTTTTTTATTTCAATAAACATAAAATAATACAAATATTCTCTAAACTTTTAGTCAATTCTACTCAATTTAATATTCTCATAGGAGAGATTTTTTTAGAAATTTTTTGGCAATAACTGAAGAAGTATTTACAAATCCAATACAAAAAAAATAAAAAATTGTGTCGTTTTTGAAGGGAAAATAAAACATTTAACCAGCACTTCTTTCACAAAAACGTTGAGGAAAGACATACTTATTCTACACTATCTTATTTGCATGCAACTTGTCCTTAAAAGAACACTTCATATCAATTTTTGATGAATTATGTTATTGAATAATTTTTACGAAACATATTTTTCTTAATTTATTGTGGAAATCCAGGAAACAATTCTAATTACTATCCATGGCATTGCATATGGTTTGCAATAATGAGCAAACAACCATCACTAATTTTTCCTCATGTTCTCGGAAGTAAACTCGTCTAAATTTAACTTAATCACTTAAAAACGAGGAAACTTCATTACCGGAACCAAAGGGAGTATGAGTCGTTAGGATACTCCGCAATATTCAAATCAACACTGCTTGGCATGAGACAAAAGAGGTTAGTTACACTACAGAGAAGCACACCAAATAAAATATTGTGTCATTATCAGCGTTAGAATGGGTTAACACGTAGTTAGCGTCTGTCAGTCCCACACCCCATGTTTGACCCTGCTTTCGTGACTTGTGTCCGGTATTTTCACATCACCATACTCGTGACCAACATTAATTGCGTACTCTCGTTAGAATCGCATTTTTTACTCAAGCTGCGTGCAAGCATCCACCAATATTAGTATATTATCCCAAAGTGTAATAAGGGATTATAATCTTCGAAACTTCCTTGTTATTTACTCTAAATGCTACCTATACGAGTAGATGAAAACATTTTAATCCAAATACGAAAATGCTTTACACACTGCACTGAATGACTGCCCATTTCTTCAACTTCTTTTTCGCACGATTAGCCGCTAATGTGAGTTAACTTTAACCTTGTGTATGCGGACTATCTAGGATCGACAGTGATCGAATAATTGAAAATCCTTATAATCCGAATGTGGGTAATTAAACATAAACCAATATAATGTAGACAAATCATTTACTGCGCACATTACATGTAAGTATAAAGTAACAAAAACATTCATCAAATGCTGCAAATTAGAAAAAAATCAGTAAACTTTCGAATAAAACATTGAAACAAAAATAAATAAAAACTAATTTATTTAAGTATTAAATAAGAGAATGTTTCCTATGTTCAACACTGTTACAAGCAGTTTCTCAAAAGACCTCAGAATTCAGTGGTTTTCTTTTCAACTGCGATCGACCCGCACCCTCAGTGCGTATACCGGAAAGCGGAGAAGGAAGCAAGAATATATTGATACGAGAAATAGAAGGTTTACTTCGACACAAGATCAAAGACAAAGAGGGATAAATCTGGCAACAAATGAAAATCGCCCACGAAACATAGAAAGAGAGGGTTAGGCATGAGTGACAAAGAAAGAAAGAGTTAAAAATATATTTGAAAACATTGGAACAGAGAGGGGGAACTTTCATATGGTGCAACCCCCCAAAAAATATCAAGAAGGGAAGTATGTAAGAAAAGGAGTTGGAGAGTGACTGCCGAGATAAGTAGACGTGTGAACGGTCAGAAAATCGTGGTCGGAGTGAGTACATGTATGCGAGAGCGCATGAACTGATTCGGAGGTGCGTGAGATTACAAGTGCTAGAAAACTCACTAAAACCTAGAACAATAATTAAATCTCACAGAAATATGATAAACAAAATTTATATCGCATATGTGACTCGAAATTTCATGAAGTTGAGAATTCGTGTTGGTATAACAGTGCATCACGTACGTTATACGAAAGACATGGATACTTAAGACACTAAAGAGTCGTGCCATGTAAATTATAAAATAATTACCAAGTGGTATTCTGATGATGGTATCATCTCGCTCCAGAAATCTGTGAAAACAACTTTCCCAACGACCGATTGAGCATCCTACCTGACGAAGTGCTGGGTTCAATGTCTGCCTGCATCACGCTTTTTCTTTCTGGTCTCTTACATCCTTTTGTAGTACCTATGGTAAAAGTTTTTCATTTGAGAGGATGAGATAAGTTTGACTTTAAAATGCAATTCTATTCAAACATTTTTCTTGAAAAGTTGTACCTATTTTTGCCTTTATTTTCAATTTTTTGTGAGAAAAACTGGACGACGTAGTTAATAACCGCGAAAAAGAACGTAAAATGTTAAACAGGAGCAGAGTTGTGCTTCTTTTTAATTTCAGACAAGTTGTATAATTTGAAATCGCACAATGTTCAAAACATCATCCAATAATCAGTAAAAGATTTATTTACTCAATATTATTTCTATAAATTAAAAATCTAACTTTTGAAATGCGGATGTGTGTGAATATAATAATAATTTGAAAATATGAGTTGTAATTTATTATGAGAAATAAATTAATATCTGTTTACTTCCAAATTAATGTCCTAAGATTAAATTAAATAACGCAAAGTATAAAATAATACAATATTAAATCGAAAGAAAAGTATATTAAATAAAATAAATAACGAAATTGATAATTTGGAATAAAATTCATTAAATTAAAGTAAGTGCGCAGAAGATTAAAAAGAACTGCAGTAATGTGACATTTTTATGTAATCGAGTGTAGCGTATAAAAGAATCAAAAAGCATAATTACATAATTTCACTAATTTTAGAATATTTAAATTAATTCCTTAGTATTTTTTAGGTATTGCACGAGATGCTGCGATGAAATGTTTGAAAGGTTCCGATTACCTTAATCGACCATAATGATAAACCCCATTCCCACATTAACGTTGAGTACAGCTGAACGAACATTTTTCCATGTCCGCAGGTATCCCTCCACTCAGACACATCTTCTCCCAATCCTCAATCTTGTTCGCAGCGGCAAACAGAGGCACGAGCCAGATGCAGTGACTTGTCTCTCCGCTCGGTAACGGCGTTTCCACATTTTCGAGGTGACCCTCCTGTCACACAACCTCCAGCGATTTCTTCCCCGCCACCCACCATCTTTCCGCTCCCCGACCTGACACCTTCCGTTAGTGGCAACGACGTCCGGTGTTTTTTGGTAGCTTTATCCCCTAGCGCGAAGAAATTCCCACTACTTTCCCGGGACTGGGCCACGACTTTGTAACCTGAGCGGCCCACGGCTCGTTCCCATGGAGACAGCGCCCGCGGCAGTGGCGACGGTGGCGGTGTGCGACCCGTGGGTATCCGCCTCAGTCACTACATGCCGCTCGGCGCGATATCTTTTCGAGGAGCAATTCTCGAGGGTGATGGAGCACAGCAGGGGGGTTGTCGCCACCGGGTGGAGGCGTCTCCCGAGAGCGGGGGTGGCCTTGTGAGGCGAGGCATGAGAAGACGCGAGGTGACGGCCGACGCGACGCGCGGCGCGGCGGCGGAGGAGGCTGAATGATGCATTCGGGAGGAGGAGGGGACGAGGGTGTGGCGTCGAAAACAAGTGAGTCGTTGCCGCGGGGAGCAGGGAGTGATGGTGAAAACCACGAAGGCCACCGGAGGGCTGCGGGAGGTGGCAGTGACGGCGCCCAGGGAACCCGTTATCGAGTCCGCTCCGATCGGGAGGAGAGAGACAGTGATCCTCAAACCGTCGCACACAATCTCCGGCTGAGACGTCGAGAGGGGGACGCTGCTGGATGAGGGCGTAGGGAGAGGCAGGAAGAACCAACAGCGGCGGAGCAAAAGGGCGAGAAAAATCGCGAAGCCGCAAAAATTGTTATTTTCGAGCGTTTATTGATAGCGATTGGAAATTTTCTTCTCAATTTACCTGTACTTGAATGTTTCAGTAATAAGACGAATCGACGGTATACAAATCGACATCCTTTATTATCAGCAAACGATGTAGTGGACAGGGAACACGGCGCACATGCTCGTCATCGTTAATTTGACAGGTGTAGTATTCGCGATTATGTATGTTTCAAAAGTTCACAATGCTTCAGGTGAAAGTCTCAGTCTATGAAAGGCAGTCTTGTTCATAACCGATTCTGCGTTTTATTCTTTCTTTGTCCGATTAGTTCTACCACAGATAATTCAAAAAGACACTGACGTTGCACAGTACCCTATGTTTCAGTCGTCTTGTATCCTAGGTAATCAACCCATTTACTAACACGTCCCCCGTACCATTTCATAACAACCTAATGAAATGTGAGCGAAAGTTAACACGGTCAAGCAATATAAATTGTTTAATGTTGTACAAAATAGTTTTCCACAAACTAGTACCTGCAAATGGAAATTAAGTATCAATGTAAGTATGTTAGAGTAACCAATAATATATAGTTAAAAGCAATTATACTAAGAAGAAGAATATCAAGTGTTGTCAAATACATGCAAAAGAAAGAATATTACATTCTACTTTAACACATGAAGAACAGTAAAAAAAAATTAGTTAGTTAGTAAACAGGTAGTTTTAAAATGATTTTGTAAGGATAAAATTATTTTTCACGTATCCGGAGAAAATCATAAGTATACGAAAACACCTCGTAAAAGTATTCTCTAAGAGAAAGGTCTCTAAGAGAAATCTAGTTAGATCATACCTGTAGAGCGGACAAATGATCGAGGGCTTTGGAAGAGTGAAAAAGCAAGAAAGCAGACTCAGACAACTTATCTCCAAAATCTCACTCTCACTCTAAACCCTCCTTTACTGACAACACAAAGGACCCGGTAAGTTCTATTCCAAACATTGGTCTTCTGACCGGCTCCTTTCCTTTAAACGAATCGGCTCAAGCGACCGGTAAACGGAAGTCATTGACCAAACAAGAAATCGGTAGCTGGAAATTTGAGTTGGAGCAACAATTGACTAAAACTATTAAGATAAAAACGATACTATTGTATAGGGCGAATTTAAAAAATACAAAATCCATTTCATTGCAACAGATGTAATTCGTGCCCTTATGAAAAAATTGCAAGGTCTAGAAAGAAAGGTGCCCCTACAAAGAAACGTACGTTTTAGAGGATTGTAGGTAAAGAAGAATGTGAAATGTACATCTCTGAAGAAATAACCTGAACTGATACTAAGTTCTATAAAAGATTTTGACATGCCAAGAGATGACACCAATGCATCATGCATAACATGTGATGTTCAAATATAATTGGGAAATGTTCTCACTCGAGAAATACGAAACAGTTTAATTCTATTTTTGTCACGTAATTTACAATGCAACTGTCACTACTGAACTCCGAAAAGCTGAACACAGCCTCTACTTAATTAATTAATTGTAAACACATTTATAGCTACTTTAGATACGGTCAGAGATTCGTAATGAAGTGAGAGTTTTTTTAGTCAAGCGGTAGGAGCACAATGCATTAGGAACAACCCATTTCAGTGTGTGCACTTTTAATTGTTCACGAATGAAATTACCTATTCAATCTTATATTATAATCTCTCTCTTACTAAATGAAGAAAAATTCGTCATGGTGAATATTTTCTACGAAAACATTTCCAAGAAAACATTCTTATAATGTTAACCGCAAAATTACTTGCAGATGTGTCATTAAATTTTGTTTCCACAGTTTCAAATTATGTCTGTCAATTCATTTATATGATAGTAATGTATGTATCTCATTTCGGCCAGCTAAGGACCACAAATGACGAGTGATAGTAACATTAAAAGTAATATACGAATGAGAACGATAGTAATATTAAAAGAACACTTTCTTATGAGAGCTAAAGCGTACTATCAAAATTTATCAAACGTGAGCAAACAATTTCTCGTTAGCGTTCTGAATAAGTTAAGAAACTTTTCACTGAAATTAAGTCATACATGATTTCAATCAAATTAATCCTCGCTAACACTTATGATACATCAAACTAGCGTCGGAATTACCGTAAGGAAAGTTTGGTGAATAGAGTGAAATAATACGAGACATGTGCCACCCTGTTGCACCAGAAGTTAAAAAGTAAAATTCTCTCCTCGCTCAACCGAGCCATTGCTGACACTGAAATCGAAGCTATCTTGACCAAAGCCGTGGGTGGTTTCAAACCGTGGCATCCAATCTGGGTAAGTCTCACCAAGCATGCGCAATGCCAATCGCGCACAGCAGCAGCTGCTGCATGACACGATCCTTGGCCCTGACGCGCGAAACGAGCTTTTATCCGATGCGGTTTGGACATGTGCTTGATAGGGCTTCCATGTGGATGGTGAAGGTGGGCCGGCAGGCGGTCGCGCCGGAGCAGAGTGGCACCGACCTGCCCCTCCCACCCACCCACCGCGCCACCCCGCGCGGGCCTCAAACTGTCAAACGCCGCGCAGCCGTCGCGTCGCCTTCCCGACGTTCGTGACCCTCATTTCCATGTTCGGAAGGAGAACCCGCGAACAAAATGAAAGAAAAAAAAAGAATTGCGGGAGAAGAAAGGGAGGGGATTGCAGCGACGTCTCGCGAAGGAGGGGAATGGAGCGGCGCTTTGCGTGTCGCCTCTTGGGCCGAATAATTTACAGAATTCGAGGAAGGCAACGACCGGGATTCCGTACTGGACGAAGTCTTCGCAAGGTATAGCACGAGAGAAGGCTATTCGATGGAGTATCGGGTGAAAGTCTTTCTCCGCAGCCCCTCGCCGCCGTGGCCATCGTGTCGCGCCGCCAAGCGAACCCTCGGTCGTTCCGAAATCACCACCCCAAATATCCATCTTTGCAATCCAATGGCGGAGATTTGGCGATATTTCACCCTCTGTGTCTCTTTCTTCTTCCATTTACTTCCCCGAACGCCCTCATCCGTCAACGGTCGAGATTGCGAGGCAGATAGAGGTAGGATGGCATTCTCGTTTCCTGTCATTTCCAGGAGGCAGAAAACTGTGCTGGTATAATTCCACTTATGTCTTACACACTTTTCTATGCCATTGTTCTTTTTCGTCAGACTCCTTTAGTTGTACCTCGAATAATTTCTATTAATATTCGCCCTCTCAAATGTGATCAAACACGAAATTAGTCCGACTAATGTACGACTAGACTAGCCATCTTCATCTTTCCCTCCAAATAATTCCGTTTCCGACTTCGTTACCATATTTCAATGAAAGCATGCCGTCAATTAGCAAACCGTTAGCTGATATTGACCTCCTTTGTTGAGAAAGATATCATGACTACCTCTCGATGTAGTTAATTTTTTAGTGAATCGCAATCACGACAAATAAAGAAAAAACGAAAAGATCACACACTCAGTGGTGTATTCACCGTCAGTGCAGACAGAAAACCACGAAAGGATCATGTAAATTAACTGGACATAAAATCGAACATATTGAACCAAACTATCGTAAAGCTAAAAATTGGTATCCGATATTTATGTTATTCAATCCTTACCACAGTAAATTATTTGGTTAAACTAAGTAGCAAAATTTAAGATATTTTTACAATGAAAACTTTCGCTTAAAGTTTAACTTATATTGCTTGCTCACCGAACAACAATATAGAAGATAAAACCCATTTATCCACGTTGCACCACCAAAGGTATTCTCAGAAAATACTCTATTTTTCCTTGTCTTTCAAAACATGAATCGAACGAAACGTGTATTTGTCTGTTACGTGGTAATATTCTAATATGGTAAGTTTGGTTTTCCGTAAGACGTTTCAAGGAGTTCGTCGTCTTTGATATGAAGCCATTGGTATAGAAAAAGCAACGGTGCCGTGAAACACGGATAAATTATTTGAGATATTTGCTCGAGATAAATTAATAGTGTTCATAGATACGACCCATACAAACATAATCGACGTATATTTCTTCCAAAAATAGCATCCGAGTGATGGTAGGGTTGATTTACCCTCGCCAAGTTCATAGCGTAGTAGAGGGACTTCTGAGGTAGTAAGCTCTAGCGTGTCATTTCACTACGAAGAAGTGAAGATCTAAAATCAATCAAAATTATTCGATCCCTCAACGACGTCATGAGGTTTCCCAAACCGTTGTTTGAACGACCATTCTGGACACTACTTGAAATTCTATTCAAAATATGGCGAACATCTCAATATTTGCAATAAAACAGTGATTTTTGCCCATACTTTCTCCAAAAATAGCTCTCTAAAACTTACAAGTCATTAGATAATGAAGCTACAAGCGATCGCACTCACCATGCACCGACACAGTCTCGGAACCGAGCGTACCAGCAGTTCACAAAAGCGAGTCAAGAAAAAACTTTCTGGTGAAAGACTGACAGCACAATACCCTGGAGTAACATTTTTCGTTCCACCACTGGTGACAGTTTACGTCGGTGCATGCTTTTCGCGACGAACAGTGGGACGCAATTCAATCCTCATTGAACAATTTTGAAGAACGATTCATTTAAAACATAAAATAATACAGAAATGGCGCTTTTATCATCGTGAATTCATTTTCATAGCAATTGATTATTCGTAAAAACAATTTTCATTAGTGTTAGCCTATTAATTTGAAAATACTTCCAACAATTCTTAACAGACATTTATCACATTACTTGAATCATATGAATTCTCAGAAAATGTTTAAATATATGGAGTAGTTTTAACGCATTTCCCAAATTTAGTCATATTTAAGGGTTTACAAAGCAAATAATGATTTCCAAATATCAGAGGATAATCTTAAAAATCACTTTTACTTATGCAAGCACTTTTTATGTGAAAAATCATCCATAATCGATCGAATGATAATTTTATGAGACAAATTTGTAGCTCATTTAAAATCAACCCAAAACCAAACAGCACCTGTACGTCTCTTTTTGTACGTGACCAAGAAGAAATCTCTTCTATCCCACTGTGAGCCGTGTGTCGGTTGCTCCTCGCATCAGTTTGCGATCCGCTGGCGCTCTTACCTGGCTCGCTACCGCTCCGCCGTCCACTCCCTTTAGCGGGGCGCGGGTGCTGCGGCTGTTGTGGAGTACTCGCCTTCGGGCACTCTGCAAAGAAAACAGCGTGTTCACAAAGCAGCCACAGAGGACGAGGTGAAACGCAACCGAGACTGTAGCATGCGGGAACGAAGAAGAAATACGGAACAGGGAGAAGATACAACAATTTCTACACTTCCCTAATTTCAATGCCCGGTGAGAGACAGTAATTATGTTATACAAAATAGTGATTTGAATACCTCTTACAAATTTTCCCTTATCACCTAGTAGGGTTTTCATTCTTCTTTCAATAATTGATTCCAATATTCCATAAATCATGAAGGTGCTATCTGATCCAAAAATAAAATGTATTTTGTATGAATTCATACCAATTGTCGTACACATCACATTCATTTTCTTTTGAATTTATCATGCTTTTCTATTCATTCAACAACTTTCATATTGCTCTGCTCAATGTCGGTTCGTACGAGCTTAAGACGAGAAACCAATAAATATATATGTGCAAATAACAAGTGAAAACATTTTTCGTATGGTAATACTTCATAAAGAAGTAGATCACCTAAAAATGTTTACTTTTGTAAGTATCTGTTGTATAACATTAATGTGCCATTGTGGTTTGAAACACGAAACAAAATATCACGCTGCGAAAATTAAATGCGCTAATTAATCTTGTGTCTGTTAATTACATGTTTGAAGTATAAAATTTCTAAATTATTCAAATTTATTTTACACTTTCAACATGATTATAATCATTCATCCAAACATGTGAAATCAGAAATGGAGGTAACGTAGCACATGAATTTGAAGAGAAACGTGTATCTGGGTTCATACGTTGAGTACAGCGGAAATTTCTTTTCTATTCCTCATAAAAAACAGAGGTAACGATCGAATCTAATTAATTGCATACGGAGGGCTTAAGTTAAGCAAGATCAGTTCAGGCGTAATTTGCAACGAGTGACACTAATTAAGCTTTCTCATCTGGAAAAATCAGCAAAGGGAGTAAATGGATATTCGTAATTATTGAACACAAATGAGAAACAGAGCATAGAGAGAGACTCCCATGGTGAATCCCGAACAATGGGAACATGCTGCTGTTAGAGCTTTACGCACAGGTAATGAATCAAAGATTCTGAAAATACTAATTTTTGAATCTTATTATATGCATCACAATTACCATTCACAGAAGAATGTTTAATATGTTAAGAAAGAAGATTGAAGTTTCCTCTCATATTTACATTCAAAGAACTAATATCTTATTTTAACTAATCTCAAATCATGTGACTTTACCCGCTTATTTACTCAGAAGTTAATAAAAGTTTTGACTACAATAATTTCTTATTGTCTCCACACCTTTTAAATGTGTATTTACTTTCAGTAAAAGATCAGGAAAATGCACAAGAAACTGAACGCTCCAAAGAAATCAGAAAGAGCGCAACAGGGGAAGACGGAGGGAGAAAGTAGATAGCTCCCTCAAATCGTCTGCAATCATTAATGCGAGTTCCCCGCCCTTCACCAAATACTACGAGGAAGAATATATGGTTACACTGTATCTCAGGAAATATACCCTCAATTGCCGAGATATGAAAATACACCCTTGCTTCAAAACTGGCTTCCCCTCTTTTCTATCAGAAATCATATATTCTTTTCCCTCACCTTTTTCCATGAATCTCTAGTATCCCATATTCCTGCTCTTAAACTACATATTCCTTCATTCCATATTTCATTTTCCTATAACCATCGAGTCTGCTTCTCCAATTCTTCAATTTTCTGCGTTACTAGATTCACCGAAGTGTATTAAGTTGTTCCCAGTGAAAGAAATAATCAAACCAGAGGTAAAATAGTGTGCTCATAATAAAGAAACGTCATAACGGGATCCCAGACTACGGAATGTCCAACGAGCAACGATTCACACACAGTGTTCATCTAGAGAGAGAGAGAAAAGGGGAGATGAATACATAAATTCGACAGACTACGAAGTTACGATAATTGACGAAAAGCGAGTAGTTCAGGGACTGAAACACAGAGGAGCAGGTGGGAACAACGGCCAACACGTAGGTGAATACCGGGAGGTCGGTGCGAGCGGGGCGCTGTAAAGCCGAAGCGAGGGCGTTGGGTGAGGACGCCAACGGGGTTGCGGCAACCGGCGCCCGGTTTGCTGATCTGTCCACCGCGCTCCATTGCCTACGCTCATCTGAGCAAGTGCCCCCCCCCCCGTTTCCCTGTTTATTTGGTGTCAAGGGCCATCCATAGATGACGTTCCGCTGAAACCGTTAAGCGGAACGGGTGAGTTAGGGGAAGGGAAGAGGACTCCACTGCCGTGTGACGAACCGCGGCCGCGAGGCGAATGCCTCCCGGCTTAGCGAAACGTCATGTCCGAGGATCCAGTGAATAAATGAGTACTTCTGGAGCGTCATGTCAGTAATAAGTCTATACGATCGTTTCGCTTCCCTGATTGACAACTGAGGAGTAGCGAATCTAGAGAGGAATCCGCCTAATTCGCAAGGAAGCTTCTCGCTTCATCAGAGGCAACGCAAAATCGATCATAGTTCGTTTTTAAATTTACGATAGACCACTTGATACATTTTTCTATTAGCTAATTTATTTTCGTTTGTTTCTCTTACAAGTTTACATTTCTGATTCCTACATGACGAGTTCTCATAAAATAATTTGATATAAAATATGAAGTAGAAGGTCCGCTGGGGTTCAATCGTACGATAAAATTTAATATTAAATCAAAACAGATAAGTTCTAATCGTTCTTTACATTCGAGAGTAAACAAAAACTCAACTCCTTTCCTTTCAAACTATCAGAATATCTCCAAATCGATAGATCTTAAAGTCAAAAATGCGCTCAAGGTTATGAATTGTCAAATCAAAACTTGAGCTCTGCACCAATGCATTCCTGCAAAATATCTGAAACATATTTATGGTGGAATAAATATATGTAGTGTAAAGCTTGTGAAACCATACTAATTAGAAATTTTTTGAAGTAGATAAGAGATGGCTCGGAGATGTCGGAAGCTAATATGATTTGGACATGTCGCCATCTATTAGTTTAATAAGTAAAACTGAATACTTTCATTTCTCATATCTGCAACAGCTGAATGTTATAAATTGCTTCCTGATACGACTACAAGGCAAAGATTTTAAAATATTTTCATGAAGCAACATAATGTACAGGTATTATAGGAAACAGTTTTGTGATACTTCGAAACCTTCCCTTAGACCATTTCATCAGAGTTCTTAACACTCTGTGTCATGTCCCTGCGATTAAAAATTACTTAATTAAGAAATAAATGTAGGTATTGTTTTTAAAATAATAATATGCTTCAGGTTATTACTAGAGAAACATATAATTCTGTGTTAACGAGAAGGAAATCACCCTAATCATTTCATCTGATGGTTTTTATTAATCAATATTCGTTTGGGGTTGATTTATCTTTTATGTGGGCGCAGTACACACCTGACTAGTATTCATTAAAAGAACTCTCTCGGAGGGGAAAATCGTGTTGCGTGCTCGTTAGTCTGGGGAAGTGATTCGGGTCTCGTGAAAGCCATGATTTTAGATTTTTATTATCATTTTCTCATGCCTGAGAGTAGTTTGTATATTTTGGGTTTGAATTTCAGAGAATAGTTTACATAGCACTTCTCATGTAAGGTTTCGTAGTATCTACTTACTTAAATCGATTGGACAGCGTATGAGCGTATTATTACATTTTACTCTATGCTTAGGAACTCAAACGGATGAAATTGTTTGTCTCAATAGGGTGCATTCTTCCTCTTTAGAAACATTAACTACAATTACTTCTCTTTTTACATACAAGCAATTAAATACACAAGTGTAGGAAGCGTTTCCTTTGCATTCAATTAATTAATACAGTTTTAATTAAAAATCTATACAGAATTGTCTCATAATACACGTTCTTGATGCCTCGTAATACACGCGTTATAAACAAACTTAAAATTCATTTGAACGGATATAATTGTTAAAGTTAATTAATTTTATAACGTACCATTTGCGTAATATAAATTTTTGCTTCGAAAATCCACAAAAAAGCATTAGAAAATTATTTTCCGTAGGACATTTATCAAAGTTCATTTGCCGCAAATCATGAGCACAAACACCATTATTATTTTTTAGGTCAATCGGTTTATAAATACGGGAACACAATGAGAGTTAATGGAATGTTCAAAAAGTTTTCGAACTTTTGAGTATTTTTGACCACATCATATTGGGGAAGATAAATTGAAACTCGCTTTACTCAATTAAGTAAGTTGCATGGATAATGTATAATTTTCATTAACACATTAATTATTTCACTCATCCTCAAATTTAAATTATTGGTGTAATCATTTTGAAAGAAAAACTTGTTAGTATAAGGAGATTTAATTGAACATGTATATTGTCAACTCTTTTTTCTAAACTCTCTTAGTAGATACATAGGGTTATTCTGGGAAGAAATTTTAAAAAGGTACGAACCACAATAATCTACTCTATTACATCGCACGATGTATTACGAGGCATCAAGAGTATTCTTTCGAAACGAACTCCTCAGTCACGAACATACACATCGTACATTACTTTTACATTAAAAATTGAACATTTTTGATACCTGTTACGACGAATAAAAATTTATCTTTCACTTTCTTCTGTAGATTTGGACCTTCCCATACAAGTATTGTAAAAACTCAGACTGTGCTTTTGGAATCTATAAAATATGTAAAGATGAATATTTAAAAAATATAAAAATATCCTAGATGGATATGAAATTATACCCATGCATTATTTAGGCACTAAAGATAAGGATTTATTTATTTAATGTCTTATTCTAGATCGCGATGCTTAGTTTCCTTAACTTACTCTTTCCACCTAACCACCGTGTGATTTGAATGAAGGGATCGGGAATGAAAGATGGTATAAATATGCAACGTCAACAGCCAGATGAAAATGGTGTGAATATCGGAAGTTGTGAGTTAAAATGGTATAAATAGTTTCCCGGGGAATATAATTTGTGGTACCAACATTGGCCTGGAGAAGTTCAAAACCACGGTCCAACACTACGTTCGGAGTGAACCACTACGCTACCTTTACCGTGAAGAAAACTGATGAATAACGTTGAATAGAAACTAACCGAAAACAGGCGTAATAATCCGGTTTAGCCTTTATTGAGAGCAAATGAAAATGAAAATACGCGCTAATTTAATTTGAAGCTTCACAAAAATAGATTAGTGTCACGATATTTTCAAGAAGTGTCTGAATTTAGGAATAATCGGCAACCTGTGGAGTGTTAAGACTTACAGATTTAACATGCACCGGAAATAGGTTCTTTTAAAAGTAAATATGTGTGTTTTATACACGCATAAAAATTCGTTTTTGTGAGTGTCAGAGCAACTACCAGGATTTCTCTCTTGGACAGGGAAAATTAGAATCAGATCATCCGATAATTTTGTTAACTTTACATACATACACATACGAGTACATACACTGATTTTTTATACATATTGTTGTATTTGTAAATGAAAAATGTAGCGTGCTATAAAAATAAGCTTATCTACATGGATAAGAGTGAGGAGTTGGGTGGTAGATCATTGTTAGTAGATGGGCCGTTTAGATGGTTTACCAACAACTCGGCCCACGTGGAGGGATTAGTAGAAGTAGTTCGTAACAGTGAGAGTTATTGATACTAGGAGGAGCTGGATAGAGGGAGGAAGGTTTGCTTTTCAGCAGTCACAGCTATATGAACTGGAACATTCATGTGTAAAACTACAAATTTTCTGGTCCCATCGGGAATCGAAGCCGGGATGACTTGATGAGCGACAACACTACCACCTGCGCCACCGCTAGGGCCAAATCACCAGATCCATCTTAAACCTATTATAAATTTCGAGATTCTGAGACATTTTCATTTACATGTCTTAAATGGAATCAAAAGAGTCTTTTCGCGAAAAACGTGTTTTCCGTTGCTAAAAAGTACGTTCACATGTATCATTCTCGGATCTGTAGGTGGTGTGGCTACTTTTTCGAAGTGATCAGACATTGTAAAGCACATGTTTGTCGCCAAGTGAACCACCACACATCGATTTCGAAGATGAGATAATAACAAAAGAACGAAGCCTCATCTTGGGTTGGAACCTCTCCCAATTTTTTCCCTGAATTGCTCCACTCGTGCATATTGAGCCGGAAGGATCGGTTGAAAGTAAGGAATATCTGTAGATTCCGCGAAAGAACGTGTGCGCCAAGTCGTCACTGCCTGGGGCTCCGTAACCAGCCGGGCCTGCACGCGCGCGCGTGAGGGTGGACGTGCGGCGCCCGGGAGGAGAGCGCGCGTCGCGCAACCGGGAAGCGAGGGAGGAGGGCAAGCAATTTCCACGCGCAATAGGAGCCGTGATTAAAAATAAACGTCCCTTAACCGCGCGAATGTGTCGCAGGCGCTTACGCGTACGTCACACGGAGGGCCAGGAAAGCCTTCTACGTGGACAAAATCCTAACACTGCTTGTCAACATTGTATCTAACTCCATACGCCTTTTTCTCGGGAGTTTATTCGGAAGAACGTCTCCACAATTAATCACAAACATACTACAAAGGTACTCCAGCATCATTACACGTGTCTAGATATATTGTGAGATACTAATAAATTATGGAAATACAATCTTCAATATTTTAAATAAAAATAAATATTTCTATTAAAGAACTTATGTAACGTGTGTAACCGTTCTCGTTCACATTCGTCATATTTCAAAACATGTGCACATGAGTCAATTTGTTTACTTGCCAAAAATACTTGGGTCCGCGAGCTTAGTAGTGGTCGAGAGAAATCTGTCATCGGCTTACTGAGTGCCGGCTGCGGTAACGGTGACGAGACAATGGTAAGTGAGAAGGGAGAGATAGTCGGTGACGGGGTATCTTATGGCGTGGAAGAGAGTGGAGTGGAAGAAAAATCGGAACGGGGAGGGATTCAAATGGTGCAATGGGAATTAATAGTGCGTCAAAAGAACGGCATGATCAATTACATGTCGATAGAAATGATATCGTACGCAGATATAACAGAAAATCAATGAAGAAGAATTTAAGATAGATGACGTAACAAAAAAAGTTGTGGCTTTGGTTGGTCACTAGACGTAAATGTATTTTTCTCTTCGTCCATTTTTTCTTTTCCACTTGCATTCACGAAAAAATATCAACACAAATTAATGAGGGTGTGTAATGGTAGTTATTTACGTAGCGAGTGGTGCAATAGTGCAAAACACGTAGGGAATATAGATGAGTGGCATAATAACTGAAAAGAGGTGAGTCATTGTGTCAAAGTAGCGGATCATTTAAAAATAATGAAGAAACAGAATAGAGAAGGGGAGAAATGTAAGAGACCATAAAATACATGATCAGAGGAAGTAACTAACGCAACGCGTTACATAAGTAAACGAACAAGCAGAGAAATGAAAAAATACTTAAGAAACAAATAACAAATATTGTTCCAGACAAGTATAAAAAAGAATATGGAAATTAAATGTCTGAACTGAATATGAAAAGAGAAAAATAGCTCAAACTTAGACCAGACTTGATAAATATTGAAGAACCCACATAAGGTACGCAAAGGAAATTGCATATTGTATATACAAGTATATCAATGAATATCTTATGAGGGTGCGGTGAATTTCCCTGGCGGGCATATTCATGACCGTGATAAAGTAGATGAGTTGGGGGGACCTCGAGTTAAAGGCTGCAGACACACGTCCGTGACGCTGTGAATTGTAATGTAACATTCATTACACACTGAGCCTTTTAGTACTCAGTCAACACCAACACTTCTTAGAGGCGTTCAAGTGAATTCACAATTACATAGAACAAGAAATTATTACGCGTATTTTGAAAATGTAGTTTTTTTAGAACAATTACTCTGTTTTAGATAATACAGTGAAGTTGTTACTTTCTTGTACATAGCATTTCATGGCAAAGCAACATATTTTTTAATTTCGTAAATTGAAGTTCTAACATTTAACACTGAATTGATTGGTACGTAAGGAAATAAACTATGTTTTAAATAAAACTAAACCGTCAAATTCGAAGAAAACATTTTCCATTCTCCTCATACTACTTTTCATACCATAACTATTGAACAAATGTCATATGTTATCCAGGTAATGGAGGTTTATGATTCTGCGATACTGAGATATATTTAAAATCAATGCTAGTAGCGTATTCGTAATATTTTGACGTTTTTTAAAGTATAATACCCCTAATTGGAACCTGTTCATCTTCACTCGACGTATCCCCTTCTCAATATGCAAGCCCTCCATTAGTGTCATCACACCTTCCACCATCGCGATTTTCCTCACCACAAGCACCTTCCCCATAACGCCATTCCTGTGTTCGACCCACATGCTCTTGTCTTCCATCTTGGCCAGCAAGCGGGGTCAGTGGTAAGGGTGGCGGCAGCGAGGCGTCGTCATCGCTTTGGTGGCGCATGGGCGCGTCATCGGCGTCCTCGGCGGCGCCGCTTCCATTACGGCCAACCGCCAGAGCGTCTCCACCCGCTCTGTTCGCACAGCCCGCGGCGGTGGCGTTGGCAGCACAGCGCTCGATTGAGCTGCGTAATTGGGATGAAACTAACGAAGGAAGGGACGGAAGGGGAAGTGACAGGAAGGGGGAGGTCTGGGTGACAGGCCAATAGAGCTGAGGGACGGATGGGAGGAAGGCGAATGGAGTAAAGGACGAGTGAAGGAGGGGGAAGAAAGTGATGGGGATAGCAAGGGTTGACGGTCTGTGGTGGAAGCGAAAGCATTCCGAAATTCTGAACCAAGTGCAAGGAGCTCAGTTTGCCACATGATACGCAACTGAAGATCCAAACATGCGTCCTTTGGTAAATACTTCCAGTATACGCCCTTCACCCTCCATCTTCCACCAGTACAATATGGGTTTTTATAGAACATTTGGAGCAAGTATAGCCGTGTTTTCAACAAGATTGAACGTGCCTCATTCGATCCTAATGTGGCTTAAAAGTCGTGAGTATTTTCTGGATACATCATTTCTTGTATTACATAAAAATATTTTCTAACGATAAAATGGCCTCAGCAAAGAATTATCGTATTTTTTCATTATTTACCTGGCTTTTGGAAGCAAAAGTGGTAAATTTATGAGAATTAATACAAGTTGAAATGGGTCATTGTGACAATATGAGTACCATTTCTATTGGGCGTCCACATAGATCCATCCTCTAGTTTCTACAATTTCTCCAGAACACAACAGAGAGTGTTGCAAATATGTGTAAGACGACTTGCGTTTTTTTTAGTTTATAGCACGTCATATTGTAAGTAATGTGGAAGGCGTGGAGAAGACATCGGGGAGTTATGTCTACCTCACAAATCTAAAAATAAAGCTCAGTAAAGGGAGCTCCTGGCACGATCCCAGGACAATGTAGACACCCAGAATAAATATAACAAAGAACAATATCGCCAATGTCTGCGATTCGCGAGTTACTGCATCCGATTCCAAACGTCAACGGCATGTGGGCATTCGGCTTGCTTTTTAAGACGCAATAAAATTAGAAAGAGAAATACGCGTGACATTTTCCTCATTTTACACGTTCAACGGGGTTCAGTACATACACAATACACGTAATAAACTTACTGAAGAAACCTATAAATTGCCTTTGAGTGGAAATAGCAGGAGCGCGATTTCTACCAACGATTACGTGATTAAATACCAATAATGATTGAAGTCTTTTTTTTTTAATTTCTCCGTACGCACTTATAACTAATGATAACATTTTAATCCAAACACCTGTCACAACCAAAAGACTGACGCACCGAAAAACCATAGGATGAATATTTCCCTGAGATGACCCATAACTTTTGAAACAGATAAAAATATTTCAACAGGAAGACGATACAAAATGCTATCAACTACGATAATATTACATCATAACCATACATTCATGCACAACATGTCCGTAAGTATAGTTTGTTCTTGTTTTTCCTTTTTCGTTAAAATAAACTTATTTCTATTATTTCACTTTCCAGTTATTTCCTGTTTATTAATGATCTTCTTCACCATAAAATGGTATACAGTACTACAAATCTAATGCTATGCAGCTTTTCTAAAAGTAATGAAATGAAATCCACAATTAATGTCAGTTCCTACAGAGCTTAGGAAGACTTTTAATTGCATCGAAGCAATTGTATTGAGTAAATAACGTTTTCTCAAAGCTAATCTTCATTTTCTATAACATAGTTTCATTGTTAATGCTACTGATTCATAAATATCATACGCTTTTTATAAAGAACTTTTCTCATACGCTCAATGCAAACAAGTATTATTTATCTATATCTACTTACAAAATGGTACATTTTTAATCTTTAACCAAGAAGAATGTCAAATATTAATGATGAGCTATGATAATATTTTGCAGATGTACCACGATGAAGGTACCATTAGCACTGATGAAGGGAGTGTTACTGTTCTAACCCATAACAACCTGAAATCCTAATATGTGTATAAAGTATAAATACGTGAATCCACCGAAATCATCAAATAAGCTCGTCCAACTTTCCTGTTCTATGCCTGCTATCATGTATAGGATTCAATATCATTTAATCCACGGAATTCCATGACTTGTGAATCGTGAAATTTACAGATTAGACGGATGATATTCAGTGTAATTCCAAAGGAATATACAAACACGAAACAATTTATATTAAAATTGTCAATTAATAGAAAGATGAATAAAATGTTTTACGTTTACAAAAAAACATTTATTTACATTTGGGTGCCTAAGCATATTACATTAGCTTAAATTTTTATGTCAGTTTTTTCTACAGAGTAATTAGGCAAATGAGTGTATGAGAAGAAATGGATAGGAAACACTTCAAACTGTATTTGTTTTGAAATGATACAGAAACAAACAATATATGACCATTAATTGAAAAACATTCCATTTTAAACTTAAATTTCCAATGCTATTTGGTTTTATGAGAGGTGAGGTATAATACAACCAGAAACAAAATTGCTTATTTCATTTAACATTAGAAGAAACAAACTCACATGAACAAACGTTGCTCTGTACTAAACTATACATTTCGACGACACGCAGTTTATCGAGATTTCCTATAATCCATAAAACCCCCTCAATTTCTGTTTTTGAAGATTAAGAGCAATTCTTTCTCGAAGATTGATGTCAATTGACGTATCTTGGACAAAGTGGCATTCAAAACCCAGAGTTTAGATTGTCTGTCCGCTGTTTTAACTACTGACTGAGCGACAACAAGGATTTTCGCCGAAACACTTAAAATGCCGAGATGAAATCGCGGATCTACTGACAAGCCTCAGCGCGGGACGGAGACGAGGTTTGAGCAATCGTCGTTTCCTCCAGTGACTCGGACGCGACGGCAGCCGTCTGAGCGAAGCCAGTGTCCCGCCAGCGGACAGAAGCAGTAGAGCAGAGATGGAGCGGGGTGGCTGCGGGGAGTCGGATGAAGGTGGCGGGGTCAGAATGGAGTGAGTCGGTGCGGGGCAGTCTGGCGCGGACAGCTTGTCCCCAGAGGATAACACGCTGGCGTCATGAGGGACGGAAGGGGGGGCAAGGGCAGTTGTGACTCGGCGAGCGGGGTAGGGCCGTTGATTGGTTCTGTGGGCGGCGGCAGTGCCCATCAACCTATCAACTGAAAGGCGCGCTCATTGGTTGCATGTCGGGTCGTTAATTCAGATAATTCTTCTGTTCCTTCCAACTGACTGATGTGAAGTGGATACGCGTTCGCTTTGCGCATATCAGTACTGTATCCTTGTGCATTCTTCATTTTTCTAGCAGAGAGAATCATCTGAAAAGTGTGAGGCGTTAATTTCATTACCTGCCGGTGAAATGAACAGAATACTGCGCGAAGATAAAATGGCTATGCAGAAATATTCCGATAGTTAAGTGCTTCGCTTTAAGTATCAGTTGAAAAGAAATTTCACGTGAGGCTTCAAATGTGGTAAAAATAATCAATAATGTTATCACGAGAGTTCAATGAATAAAAGTTAGTTAAGATATCAACAAAATAAATATAAAATATCCGAGTTTCGATAAGAGTACAATCACTTCACACGTTAGTTTTTTACTTAAAATAAATAAAAGATTTTGTGGATGAAAATTAACATTGATTTGCCTTGCAGGAATCGGGATTTGTGTAGCTACGTATATGTATGTGCTCCTCAAAAACGATGTGAGAGAATTAGATAAATCCACGGCACTTAATAAAAAAATTAATTGTCGTTTTTACCCTCCCAATTCTCCTTCTACAAAGTTTGAAAATAATGAAATAAGAGAATTTGTAGACCACGCTTAGCATTAGTTTTTTCTGGAAAAGAAAATGAAATGTCAAATACTTGCAATAGGGTAAACCATATTATGAATGTCCTTATTATACAAAGTCTCTAAAATAATTTCGTGAATTTTTAAATATGTACAGCGAGTTTCGCTTTTAAATTTCTCTCGTAATCTGAAGAGGAGAGCTGTTTAAAACCGCAACTCTTCTGAGCTCATTCATTAGTTAACAGAGAGCATTAAGTGTATTTTTTGAGTTACAACATTTCGGAAGTTTCACGTTTAACGAGTCCCCGCCATCATTTACGCGAAACAGAATTCGTAAATGATCACGTCCAGAGTACAGCTGTGTCGCCGCTTTGTGTCCCCGTCCGTTCTTCCCGCTTTCGCGCGTCAAAACCTCGGCATCCACCATTAACGAGTACCAGGTAGAACAAATTCTCATCACTAGAGTACTTAATTAAAAGAGAACAGCTAGCCGTGTCCACAACTTCTGAGCGCATCATTTCTCTTAAGAGCCATATTTATTACGCACAAATTCTCGTACTCCCCTCGGCGCAAGCTGTCACTCGGATCTTGCCTTCTATTGATGGAGTAGCGAGGAACGGAGGGTGACAACACAACCATGTGACCAACTTCAGCGAATTCAAACAACTAGTAGAAATTGCGTGTTGTATTTTTCGGAATTACGATAAATTCCAAATTATATATCCGTCTCGGTGATTCTTTATTTATTAAGGACTCTTCTCGCCACAAGCTGAAGGAGTGAGTGAGAGGAGTCTAGTCCATCCCGTTATAACCGCTGACTGTGGAGTCCCATCGCTCCGAAGACGAGGGGAGGGGTCTCGGCAGCGCAGCGGGAGAGCGAGGGAGTTGAGCCGGCAAAAGTGAGTAAGCACGAATCTCTTCACGGTCTCTCTCCGGCCATGCCGCCCCCACTCTACTACCAACGCACGGGAGCACGATCCAATTATGTGGCGCGTTTCCTTATTCATCAATACTTCCCTGCCTGATATATAATTTGGAGGATATGGTCAAGAGATCGGGCTCTCACGGCATGTCCAGGACACGGATTAAATTGGACAGGAAATTGCGAACTTTGCCCAGTCAGGCGACTGGACTTCGAAGGAAGGTTTGGGAGAGCAGAGTAGGGGGAGAAGGGATGAAAGGACTCGGAATGATACATCACAATTATTTTATGTTTGAAATTGTTAGAGTATGATGACTCAAATATATGTTGGCAATATAAGTAAAACTACTTCGATCTGACCTGAAGTAAAAACGTATAGTCACTTCTACAAATCATAGATAATATTTAGCAATGTACTTCATTATATTTCCACTATCCTTCTTGAATTTAGAAACCGAGATAAACGCAACTTTGACTGCAAACAATTATGCTCATTTAGGAAAGAATGCCAAAATCAGATATATGGTTTGGACTTCATGAAATCACTGCAGAATCATTTTTTATGACATTAATGAAAACATTAACTTTTCAATGAAAGTTAACTCAGTTTTCGATGTTATAATCTCGAATGATCACCACAAAATAAGCTACATATTTAAAAAGTATGTGTTGAGAATGAATGAGAATTTTAATTATACTAATTACAAAACACCGGGGCGAGGATGGTGCAAATAGATTAACTGTCACATGAATATTTTCAAATCCGAAAACCCGTTCTATGAGGTTTCATGTAGGTTCTCTACGTAATGTGGGCTAGTTCATGATTTGGATATTTATTGTTTTTAAGCATTAACTGTTTGTAGTTCCGTTATTTTGATACTGAACACTGAAAAAATATAATGTTTTTATTCTATTATTTATATATCACCGAATAAAATACAACGCAATATGTATTAAACGTTTCCTACATAAGTGACTTTATTTTTATCCATAACAAATAGTTCGGAAGTTATGAGTTTTCGACACAGCCCATTTACCGTACGCTTCGCACGATCTCTTTAAATTTTGTTTATTTTCATTTTCGGTTTTGGTATAGGACGACATTCAGGGTACAACGTTTAAGGACAACACTTCAAAAGAAGAAAATATTTTGTGCCTAAGGTAGACCCACAAACTGCAAGATCGGACCACAGTTCTTTACCTCACGAGTAAGAATAGGAGAGATGACTATTATGATGCCCAAAACTTTAGCGTTCAACACTATATTAGAAAAGTAAGATACAAGGTCTAATTGGTGATATAATTGCTGAAAGGAAAACTGAACTCCGGCGATGAAAGTATGAAAATACAATCGTTTAGCCATTTTGTCAATTCTTCGCTGGTCTCCTTACGAATCAACACCTTCATTACCAACATCACTGCCAGTGATAGCGTCACACTATGGTTCCCTCCGTCAGCCACAGTCTTTGTCACCCGAAGCACTACCGTTGCCGCCATCTCCGTCATTACCTCCAACGCCACAACCTCCGTCGGCCACGAACAAATGAACCCGCGGTCACTGCATTCCTCCTCTCCTCCTTCCCACCAAACTTCGTCTCTCACTCTCCGTCAGCCGTCACGCTCCAGATTGCAGGACTCCAGAGTCTATTTGCTCCCAAGCGCGGAATAAGAGGGGACACCTCGTCACCTTGTCTTCGAGGTATCTTTCGCTCCTGCCATCAGCAACTTTGGCACTTTCTCTCTCAACGTTCACTTTCATCTTCCAAGGAATTTTCCTATGTCAATTCTTCCCCATGCAATAAGTCGAACCACTTGATGTTCCACTGATACACAACTGGAATCCTTCGGTACAGCGCCAATTGGCCTTTGTACTCCAGTCACTAAAAGCTACGATGCAGTGGCATACGTGGCATAGAAGAAGCCGCGGATGATAGACTAATTGGCTGCGCGCGAAACACTAGACATCCTCTCCTGCAGGAGGTTCTTCTCAAGTTACAAGAAGCGAAACAATTTATTATTTCGTATGTAACATTCACGGCAGCCATAATCGTGCATTGTTATCTCCAGCTTACAAAAATATTAACTCTGCAGTCAGAGTTCCTTCAAATTAAAAAGAAGGTTTTTCTAAATGTCTGCATATTTTAGGCTCATCAATTCAAAATGTATATTTCAGTAACGCGTAAAGTTTAACTTCTGATACCTCTTAATTTGTAATTTGTCTTAAAATAGGAACATTCTACACGAATAGTGTAGTACTTTTGGTAGATACGTTCTATGTATTCCAGTCAAAATGTAATAATTATTTTTACGCATTTATAATGTTTTCGAGACTCTCTGGAAATAAATGAATACAACAATTTAAATGAATCATGCATTTTCATAAGAAATGAAATTTATCGCAAGCTAGGTGAATACTAAATTACACAATACTAGTACACTGATGATCATAAACGGAGAGGTAAATGTCACAAATTTCTTACACATGAAGCTCCGTGATCCCACTCATGGTCAGCTCTATTCCGCATTCCAGCTCGATACACCATTCCTAGCTTAATGTCATGCTTCACGGTTCAAAGGGGAAATTTCTCAAAATATACTTTTATGCCACGTGTAAGATTGTTCAAGTACTTTCAGGTACTTTCCCATTCAGGGACTCCTCATACAATTATTTATCATTAGTTGAAACATGACTGGTCTTTCTTTCTTTATTTCCAGCATTCTTTCCCAATTAAACAATTCTTGTGAAACTCCAGTCACCATTAATCGTCGTGTCACCCTCACCGAACTTTTGTTCCATCACTGGTGAGAGCAGCATGGCCCAACCAAAAAGCACCCATCTTCGTTAAGAAACCCTGTATTCCAACAATGGAACCCTAGATGAAACAAGAAAGAGCTAAGAGCTCCTTATAAATAGTCTATTGATGGATAGTATTTTGGAACTACAAATATCTACAATTGGTTGTAAATCATCGCAACATAGAACACATACCTCTTATTTTTATTACCATTTCATGCGGTTGCAAGACGATGATTCTTTCTATTCATGCTGTTATAATTATTTCGTAATTATACATTAAAACAATTATAACATATCTCTTGTTTCAATGTCTTGAAACTTCAATAGTTTAAGGATATGAATTTTAAATAGCTTTTTCTCTATATGTCTTATATATTTATCAATGAAAATATACACTGCGCGTCAAAATTAGAGGTGCAATCAATTTATCACCTCATAACATCTGTGTTTAAAAATGTATCAGAGTGAAATTTGGGGTGAGGAAGCTTCCGTGTATTATCAAGTCACTTTGGAAAGTGTGTAAGACACCCCATTCACAATGGGACCTCCTTAGAGTGAAGAGAGATGCCAATTTCGAGAAAATCAACCAAAATATCTCAAGTATAAAGGCTCAATAATGTCCACTGTAGAAGTTGCGATTAAAAAGTTACCCACATCTGCAGACCCACCCCTACCCCCTAACCCCGCACTTCCAATGAAGAGTAAGCGCTTCAGATGTCCCATAACAATTCAGGAGGGTGTGCATTTCCAAGGGACATGTTCTCCATGTTTTTGTATCAAAGGAAGAAACCCATTGCAAGACATCCTCTTTAACATTTCACCCTTTAAAAATTAGTTTTTTTACGTTTAAATCGATTGATTCGTGATAAAAAGCATAGACGTAAGCAGTACATTAATATAAATTTTTGTCCCATTATCTATTCACTCCCATCTCCCCTATTCACTTTCCTGAGTGACCACCAGTAAGTGTTTTACGTCAATAAGAGAGGATTTGGCTCGGTGTGTTAGCACACAAAAGTTAAAGGCAACTGATCCAACAGTTTTCCGTTCATTTAATGAAAAATAGAGAAAAGTTCCAGTTCAAATCTATAGAACTGATGGAGGAAGCGTAGCAACTTCCATGTAGTAATAATCTCACAACCTTACTGCGATTCACGTATGTCGTTTTTTCTTACCATTAGAGTGGGGTATACATCAACTAAGACAGCGATGCGTCATTCTCTCGAATTTTCGCTAGTGTTGTAATGAGCTTATAAATATGCAATCTTTTCGCATTAGTAAGTATGGCGGGTATCGTCAGATTACGAATCAGAAAACATGACAAACAGTTGCAAATAACAAGCGACTGTCACAAAACCATCGCAGTTTCCTTCTCAAGTACACGAAATCATGCTGGCGTAATCATATTTTTGTATTAAGTCATGTGATATGGAAAATTTGAATATCGGGATGAATCAAATATACTATGTTGTGTGCTCAATACCCCACCGCTGGAAAACTCTCCGTAGAGCAAGGGGCGGTAATACTGTTCATTGATTGGAATTTCATTTTTTGTTCATTTAAATTTTTTGTAAATTTTTGAATCTGAGAGTTTGGAAATTAAATTAAGTTTTATTTGTACTTGGACTGATGGAATTTCTTCCGATCAATTCTACTACTCTTAAAAACTGAATATAATATAAAACTTATTATTTGAATGTAACCGTTATTAGTTATTGAGTTTCATGGTTATGGCTCCCAGATAACTCTTCGATTAACATTTTCCCCTCGTCCTTGTCGTTTCTTAGTAATTTATTCTTTACTCTGTGAAAGAACGTGCAAGATTTGCAGTTTTCATTCCTTCGTGGATCAAGTTTTTATACTGAAACTGGTGAATTCAATGGAGAGAACGGTATACAAACAATAGATCTATTTTTGAATAAAAAAAGTTGGCTAATCAAAGGCGGTATATTTTTCGTAGCGGAATATTCACTGCAGTATTTGCTGATGTTCAAAGAAATGTCTCATGTACATTTAGAAGGACCCATTTTTAGGACGAACATACAGATTCAGTGATTACGTGTGAAAGTATTCCCTGTACTAGTCTAGGTTCACGCCGTGATAATAGATCTTTCGTGTTTGGAGAGGATTCGAATGATACAGAAACAATGATTAAGACTCGAGATGCAGAGAATAAGTTCTCTCTGATTTGAATCTCGTCAGTCATTGCTGAATATATATTAGAACACAAAATTTAAGAAACTGATTGTCTCTGCGCATCAGGTTTTGAATGAGATCTCACTGTTTCTGAAATCATCCATATTATATATGCAACTGGATCAGTAGTAACTGATATGATCTTAGGACCAATCCCGACTACAGTTTAGAAAGCAAAGAGAAACACAACTCAGTCATCATGGGTAGTAAGAATTATTAAGCAAATATAAAATGAACGTGAACTGTCAATTTTAGTTGAGATGGCTAGCAGGTCAACACATTCCATCGAGGTAAAAAAGAAGATATATTACATCGAATAAAAATAACAGGTAGTTGATGAAGCATCGAAAGAGCAATTGAAACGCTTAAGGAAATATTCAAAGCATGGGTACAAAGAATTAAACCCATCAAACGGCGAATTGATTTTCACATGCATGACAAGTTGATTGAAACGGATATCAAAAGGTTCTACCGCAACTTAACAAAAATACCTCATGAGAATGATGCCCCTCCATCAAAACTAGAACTCGAAATATTCGGAAGAGAAATTTGGAAGACTAGTTCTTACAAAAGAAATTCCATTTGGCTAAACTCCGAAGTAGAAACCATGGACCACACCAAAAAGCTAAAGATTATGAAGAAATAACGGAAACATATCACCCAATGTATCAGTAACATGGGAAACTGGAAAGCCCCAGGTTTAGACAAGATTTATAATTTCTGGATCAAGAAACTAAAAACACTACACTCTCCTCTCGCAAAGGCTATAAACAATATAATGAAAAATCCTGAGTGGCTCACCCAACTTCCTGAGTGGCTTACCCAAGAACTTACGTTCTTAATTTTTAAATCCGAAGACAGTACAAATCCGAAGAACTATAGACCAATAATACACTTGCCTGTTATGTTCAAGATCATTACCTCAGCAGTGACCAACAAATGTACAAGGATCTCCACGAGAACAATTTTTTACCTGTTCGAATGTCGTATAGAGCAAAACGAATGTCGTATAGGGTCTTATGGTTGTGAGGAATCCTTATTGATAAACAACGTAATACAGGATGACGCAAAGAAACGAAAACAAGACCTCAGCTTGGTATGGGTAGACTATCAAAAGGCTTTTAACAGTGTAACTCATTATTGGATCACCAGAATCTTGAAAATTTAAAAATTTGATCCCCAATTAATAGATTTTTTGTAAGGTTGGAATGAGATCATGGAGTACAAGATCAATTATTCATAGTAGCCAAAGGACAGTGACAACAAAAAGTATTAAAATCAACAGGGTTATCTTTCAAGGTGATTCATTATCTCCTCTGCTGTTTTGTATCAGTTTAATCCCTTTGTCAAAACTATAGACTGACTGCGAGAACGAACTTAATAGTGACGAAAAACTAATAATTCATCTGTTTTACAAGGATAATTTAAAGGTTTTTGCTAAAAAAGAAAAATCCACTCCAAGACAATGTCTGTAGGTAATTATTACAGTAAGGGCATCTGTATGATATGCGGACTGACAAGTGAACAAGTCTGTATGGTAAAAGGCAAAGTAAAAGCAACATAATATACACGTCATTGAAAACACCGTTATTCGGGGTCTCAAGCCAGGTAAAAATTTATTATTACCATGGAATTAAAGAATCTGGCAGCGTTTCAAATAAGTGAGCAAAACAGAGAATCTGCAAAGAATACTATAGAAGGGTGCGGCTTATTCTGCAATCGGTTCTCAGCTCCAGGAACAAAATTACAACCATTCATAATCTAGTAGTTTCAGTAGCTGAATACAGTATTGGGTACGTAGAATGAACGAAGAACGCTATACGCATCATGCATCGAAAAAACAGAAAACTGCTTACAATGTATCACATCCTTCACCCAAGAGCTTATTTTCACAGAATTTATGTTACGGGTATGAAAGGAGGAAAAAGACTCTTACCTCGAAGCAATCATAGCGAAGTATGTGATAAATCATCAAAAAGATGCATGAGGCAGGTCATAATATTTTACCAAAAGGCTGTAAATGCTGGAGTTGTAATCCAAACAAAGAAAACTGCAATACAAATAATGCAAGAGTGCAATATAGCACAGAATAATGACAGTTCTTCTAAAGCACGACAGCAAACGCGATAAGCAAAAGACACTGAAACGGTCATTGGGTGACAAATTTCTTCAGTGTCAGTTCTTACAATGTATTGAGAAAAAACTGATCAGCGAAGTCCAATCATTCGTGTGGCTTAAAAGAGAAAGAGTGAAACCAGAATTGGAAGCTGTCATAATAGCTGCCCAAGACAAGGCATTTGAGAACGCAACATTATGATAAGGTGGTTCTCAAAATTATTTTGTATAATAAATGTCGAGTTTGTCAAGATAGTCGACTTTGTATGATAAATGTCAGCTTGTCCAGTTCTTGCCAAGTATGAGTATCTACAAAGACATAATAGTCTACTGTTACCTTCATTGTCAGATATGCACAGCGCTTGAAGTCCCAAACTTAAGTCCCCAGTGGTATGAATATACACCGAGACCAGTGACTTCTATTGGAGGATACACTATTTTGTACGACCCGCAAATCCCCAAATGGTCGCAGATTATAGCAAATTAACTGGACACTGACCGCCGGAATTTGGGTAACGAATCGTGCCAGATAGTAGACGTCGCTATTTCGTGGAACCAGAATGTCCTTTCAAAAGAGGCAGAAAAGCATCTAAAAATCAAGAAGTTGGCAATTGAGGTTGGACGGGTCTACAATGTAAAGACACATGTCATGCCAAATGTAATTGGAGATTTGGGTGCGATTCCTCAAAAGTTAAACAAGAACTTGTCGAAACTGCCTGGCAATGCAAAATACTGGCTAGTACAAAAAATAGCACTGTTGGGAACTGCACACATTATGCGAAAGTTATTATGAGAACACCAACATCTTTCGGACCTATTCCTTAAGCTGGGTGCAAGCTAATCGACTATACCATCATAAACTCGTGAAGAGTAACAAAACAATTATTATTATAATTATAAGACCCCCCCCACTGATTTACAAGCTACTGCAAGACAATTAGGAGGCAAATTCACTTGTTGTAGGTTAGTTATAGATGTAAACTATATTTTCAGTTTTTAAAACAATACGAATCCGCGTGTACTAACAATTCAGTCATAAGGCGTATTATAACAATATATTACTGTAAGTCAATGGTCAATATGTTAAGTCAGAAGAACTATAGTTTTCGTTGCCTTCTATTTCTCAGATATCCTGGATTCTAAATAATATTTATACATTTCGCTTTTGTAGATCAACATTTAAAAATTTTGCGGGTTCATGAAAGACAATCTATGCGGAAATTTTTAATGTCTATACTTATCAAGCATGATACGCCAAAACGATCTTATTATCGCATACAAACACTATAATCTACAAAAACATACGCACACTTCTGCTGCAAAATTCGCCAGGGTAATATTACAATTTCTAAATCTTTAATTTCTATCACTATAAAAATTTAAATAATGTCAGTAAACAATAATTTTTCAGAAAGTGAAATAAATTACGCGTTTGCAAAAAAATGTTTTTCTCTCTGATACACTGAAGGCTTATTCTTTCAAATTTTTAAATACTTTGAAGGAGAAAAAGATATCATTTTAATATATAGAGCGAAATATAATAAGCGAAACTATTTATGAGCTCTTAACGTAAATAAAACATCTTAATTTAAAAGAAAAGATGATGTAATGAACACTTCACGAGTTCTTCTGAAAAACTGCACCGATTTTAATTATTATTACGTGCACAAAATCTACATTTTCTGGGATAATACGGTATATTTGTTCTGTAATCAAATCAGTGACATCATGGAAAAATACTCAAATTTTCTCTTCCATAAATTTTTTTTTTGAAACCATTTAACCCTTTTTTCGAGTATATTCCTTTGATGAAGAGAAAACAATAGGGATTTAGTTTGTAGGATGTTGCAATTTTGGATAAGATCATTTAGTTATTACTGAGTTTCGAGAAGTATTTAGTGATTTTCGAATCTGGAAGTACTTTCGAGTAGATCAATTTTATATAAATAAGTGTATCTGCATTTTTGTACTTGAAATAACTATAAGATGTGAAGAGAAGTGAAACATTGCATTAATTAGAAAATAGTTTTAACGAGTGGAGTCGGTGTATTTCAGGAAGTCGAATAGGAGTTTCCAACTAACGCAGATGCACTCAACTGTCTCCATTACGTAATTAAGCACTCACGAGGCAAGTCGTCGTCCACAAACGCGCGTAGGGTTTGTCCGCAACGCACGAGTTCAGACTTGTGGACTCCACTTTACTCAGACCTGAGGGAAACATTACCGCGAGGACTTTCTTGAGGTTTGACGTCTTCCATCACGTGGCTTTGACATTCGTGCACCATCCATTAACATGCGTACCCTTAACCTCGCATATATCCTTCCTAGGAACTTAATCTTTAAATAACATTTTCATTTCTATACTTATGGACGGGAGAATTGTATGGGAGAAGTTTTGCTTTCGCTTAGGAATTTACCATAAGATACCGACAGAAGTGCATAAAAGAATTATAGAGATATGTGCTAGACACCCAACATTATATATTCATCGGGTATCTCATAATCAGATTAATAAATTGTATTATTAAAATTATTAACGAGGATTTTGATGTTTGGATACAATTTAGGCAACATCAAATGAGATTATGTTAAATATTTGCACATCACTTTTTTTCTTTCTAAGCAATTACATAACATATTCGATACACAATATATAGAAAACCTCGAGTAAAATACAAAAAATATATCGAAATTATGAGAATGGATTAGCATTTGATCGGTTGATGAAGTTTAATCAGTACTCTTATGTATGCGTATGAGATGGGAAACGTTTTCGCTATATTCCTAAAAGTAAAAATTTTCGGAACAAGAGATAAAATTACCGTTCTAATGGTCTTTCTAATGTTTACTACTCGCATTATATTTATAATTTTATATTTGATTACTGCGGTGGAGAGTAGTCGTGTGAAGATTACTGTAACGAAATTATAGAATTACACATCAAAAAGTAAGCACAAATGCACTCCTTCCAGAAGAAACAGCTAGGGAGGAGAGATGGTTAGTTCCAGGAGAATTCGAAAGTACTAAAGATACACATATCTGAAATTGACAAACTTCTGAAGACCTTGAACAATCCATCCATGCATCTACTCGTCGAGAGCAAAAATTATACCACTAAGCTTGTAATAGTTCCAGTTCACAGTCATACAGCACTTAGAGCTCCAGAAAAAGATAGAAATTCTGGACTTCTTTAAGTGGTGTTTACATCGGCCAATTTTTTAAGTATAAATAAGTTCTTTGCAAAAAATCTGTTTGTGTTACACTTGTGCTACAATGACTGGTAGTANTATAAGAGACAGGCTATTATTCAAGTCAAAATGAGGAGTTGGTGGCAGACTTAGAGAAAAAAATCACTGCATAGACAAATGCAATGTTATCGTGAATTCCGTGGAATAACATGACTAATTAAAAAGATCGTATCAGTTAATTTCCTTAGCTGCGTGTTGGTACTTGACCTAGTTGTTGTGTTGTCTCGTAAGCTAGGAAAATGGCAATTGTAATTTCACCTGTTTGAGATCCACCTCGAGAAGCTTGAAATAGCAACATTAAGCTGGCTACATCCGAATAGGTTTAAGTCAGATAAAGAAGAGAGACCCTGTCCCCTAACGCAGTTGCTTGAACACAGATGAAACAACCCATTTGCGTTTAATAAATCATGCCACTGTAGGATGTCCCGAGGGCAGCCCAGCGGTTTGTTGGCGCCGGCGCAGATCGAAGACCCTTGCGGTATGGTCAAGGGTTGAGGAGACGGAGGTCCAGTGTCGGTAGGGCTGCGGCGTCGGCGGCGGTTCAGCCAGCTTCAGACCCTCCCCCCGCCACATCCACCCCACTGGATCGCTGCGCCAAGAACTACTCGAAGCAGATAACGGATGAAGAGCAAGAGGAGACGAGATGTTGGATGAACAGGGAGGTGACATGTTGAGGAATGCACTGGAATTGGACAGGGTAAGGGATACAGAACCATGACATTGAGCAATGGGGAATGGGAGGAGGGAGAAATACGGCTGAGAATGTGGAGAAGACGATACCAATAAGAACTAGAGGTTATAGGATGTAGCGACAATTAAATAACTCCATAACGAGACAGAGTACGATCGAGTGCGTACGTTTAACCAAACTGCAAGTAAAATAACTTCATTCAAATATATCAAAGTTTCCATTTCTTCCGGACAAAATGCAAATGAAAAATTGAGGACAAAAGTTTCGGGGAGTATATAATTTCCGAAGAAGTAAATATCTATTCATGATCCTATGGTTTAGTAGTGCTTCAAATGTCTTGGAAAATTATTCTAACTGCGTATAATGTCACAAAACGATGGCAGAAATGATTAAAATAGAATGAAAGAGTAAATTATGGTATTTTAAAGATAAACATTTAGAACGGTACGACTGGCTAAAAATGGTCGTCCATCTGAATTCGGTCGTCATTCTGACGATGATGGTAAGAAGCAAAGCAAGAACATACGAGCTCACAGTAAGCGGTGGAGACATGCGCGGCAAGGCTGGACGATGCTGAGCTTGTTCGTCTGCAGGGGGTTAAAGCGACCTGGAGCAGGCGGAGAAGCGACGGGACGGTGGGGACCCCAGTGCTTAAACGCTACACAGTTATCTCGGCGCCGCGCCGTACACCAGCTCCTCTCCCCCGCCTCGACAGCTGCAGCCACCAACCTCATTTGATTGTCCCTCTAGCACACGGCCATGCCACCCTTCCTTCCCCGCAACGCCTCATGGCTTGAGATGACCTCCCATGTCACCAACGACAGCAAAGCAACGCGATCGTACGGCGTAGCTGCAGACAATTGCGATTCGACTCTTTCTCGTTATTTGCTATTATCTTCTTTCAAATCCATATTGTTATTCCACGTGTTCTTTGTTAAGTCATATAAAAAAATCATTAAAACACGAGAATCATTGAAAGTGGTTTTGACGCAACTGGAGGGAGAAAAACTCATTTCTTTCAGGTATGCGTAATGATCGATTGGCACAATTGAACAAAGACGCCGAATTTAAGCATACCAAGAATCGTGTTTTCTCAAGTCCAGGAAATAAACTTTGAAACTTTTATGATTAGGAATGCCATGGATATTTTATCGGCATGCATACAGATATCACTGGATTGAAAATATTTGAAAATCCAAAATAACTAGAATAACTTGAACATCTAATTATATTGATAGAGCAGAAGTACAACAGGGGAAATGCTTCTTATAACAAGATCCTACTGCTTCGAAATGAAAATTCTGTCCATAGTGGATCATTTCGCATATTAAAGAAAACCAAAGAGCATAAGGCCATATGATAGTAGGTACAAAATGACACTTCAATGGGATAGTTTATTAATTAGAAATGTTGGTATGCACTTCATGGCATGCCCTGCATAAAAAAGAAAAGCAACGTGTCAACCTAATCTTATTTTGCGATTACCATACTAGAAGTTAATAGTGTTGTAGTCAGAATATACTTCACCAAAGGAATTACTAAACATATATTCTTATTAAAATTAGTACAAAATATTATTTTTAATTAAAAAGTATTTCAATTCAAAATTAATGTTTGAACTGGATATACCACAAAGTTTAGACAAACAATATACACGATACAGTAACTTTCCGCCTGGTGAAAATGGCGACGAGTCAGGAAGCGAACCCGGAACTCAAGCGTTGATCGCAGGGACGATTGGAAATATATACACTCCTGGAAAATGAAAAGAGAACACCATGAAGAAAATAACTGAGAAATACCGAAGTTGCACAGAACTCTATGAGAAGGCAGTTAATGCAATGATCAAAAGCAAAGCGCTGCGGGAAAACCAGGAATCGTGTTATCATCCGTGGAATGTTGCAAGCTTCGCTGTAGTTGCTGACCATCAGATTCAGTAGCAGGCAGTTTGCCTTGCTAAACGGACCTCCGTCTGTCTCTGCAACATTACTAGCATGCTGCGACAGCGTAAACGTGCACCGTTTGTGCAATTGACGGACTTTGAGTGAGGGTGTAGAGTGGGTCTTCAGGAGGCTGGGTGGTCATACCGCAGAATTGCGCAACACGTGCGGCGAGAGGTCTCCACAAGTATCGATGTTATCGCCGGTAGTCAGCAGAAGGTGCACGTGCCCGTCAGCCTAGGTCCGGACAGTTAGGACGCAAGATGCACGCAAAGACAGTGCATCTTGCGAAGTACCGTATCGGACCGCACCGCGAATTCACAGCAAATTAGGGGAACTGTTGCTCCGGGGGTGTCAGCGAGAATCATTCGCAACCGTCTCCGTGAAGTAGGGCTACGATCATGCGTGCCGTTAGGGCGTCTTTTGCTCACGCCCTAACATCGTGCAGCTCGCCTCCAGTGGTGTCGCGACAGGTGTTTATAGAAGGACGAATGGCGACTTGTTGTCTTCAGTGACAAGAGTTGCTTCTGCCTTGGTGCTAATGACGGTCTTATGCGTGTGTGGCGTCGTGCAGGTGAGCGCCAACGTCTGGAGTGTATAAGACAGACACACAGGGCCAACACCTGGCATCATGGTGTGGGTAGCCATATCTTACAATGGCCGTTCCCCTTTGGTGATCGTAGAGGGAACATTGAACAGTGCACGGTACATCCAAAACATCATTCAACCAGTCGTGCTACTGTTCGTGCACCAACAAGGTGATGTCATTTTCCAACAGGACAATGCATGTCCACATGCAGCCCGTGCCACCCAACTTGCTCTCCAAGGTGTACGTCAACTACCCTGGACAGCACAATTCCCAGATCTCTCCCCCATTGAGCATGTTTGGGACTGGATGAAACGTCATAATGCGCGCTCTGCACGACTGGCAGGAAATCTGTACCAAATGAGGCACCAGGTACTAATTGCATGGCAAACCATTCCGCAAGACTACATTCGTCTCCATGGGGGAATTGCAGTCTGCATTGCTGCAAAAGGAGGGAATACAGGGTATTAGCTCTGATATTTCGCACGCCTTTCCAACTATACTCATATGCTTATGGTTCTGTCAGTGTGATCGTTTGTTGTATACGTCCTCGAGAATGTGTCAATAAAATTTCCTTCTGATGGGTCCACGAATTCATAGTGTTCTTTTTCCATTTTCCAGTAGTGTATGAAGTAATTAGGACGCATATTACATGTTAGATCAAATATATATGATTTTTAAATAAATTGTTCATATCTTTTGTTTTGGTAAGGTTTCAGATCATCTTTATGTAATAAAATATTTAAATCTGTTGTAAATTGTCCAAAGTTTGACAATCCCTGTAACCTTACAGAATGGAGTAACATACTGACTCCTTCGTTCAATCAATGTAACCTCACAGTCAATTGTCTTCTTGTTTTGAAACCATATATGCAGTATATGTGGAAAACTACTCCCGTGTGAGCCGCCAACACATCTTTCTTCCCGCTGTGGTCGAGGTGATGTGAAGTCATCAGGATTAAGGGATGGAGAGAGGATGAAAATGAGAAGGGAACTCATGCGGTTCGGATGATGACGGTGAAGGAGTGGAATTTATGGCAGTATTTGCGGTGGCAGGAGTGGCGGGAGCATTAGAGGTCCCACGAACCTATGTGGTCAGGAGTACTAAGTGAAGTGACTAGTTACATAGCCGGTGGTCTGAATTGTCATAATGCGGGTGGTCGCAAAATAGCAGTTGGGGCGGTGAAGCTTTGAAAACATGTGTCTGCAGTGATAATACACACGTCTTTCTAGGACTATTATAGTAAAGATTATTCCAAACACTAATATCGTTTCAAGCATGAATTAATCACGGAAAAGACTATTTACTCATTGTTTCCTTTTTAAAACGTATCCCACTTGTTATATAACCTAACATGGTTCTGAACCGCGAATAAGTAGTAAAACAATTTAATGAAACAGTATGTTTTTAACATATCATGTGGCACTTCATTGTACACATACTGTAGCAGACACGTTCAGATTCAGTGCAACAGTGACAAAAAATAAATACAAACTTATCCTGTATGTACTGTAGTTTTAGTTAGGGTCCTGAACAGACATTTACCTTTTAACAATAATAACTTTAAATTAATTGATCGTTTTGAGTATATTTAAATGAGTTTCATCCTTACTACCTGATATTGATAAATGTAGACAATTCAAAAAATCATCTTCATTAATACTAGATTAACTCGGATATAGTTTAGTTGTGCTTTTATACAATAGTAGTGCCTTAAATTGTTTTCAGAAATGAATAATGTTTAATCACCATGTAGATTACATTTGTTTCTCATAGATTTCAAATTCCGAACTCCCTGCTTTGAATTGTTTATAGACAGCATCGCAAATTCAATCCTAGAGCAATATATGCATTCAATTGCGAGAATAATATTTCAAACTTCTTGATAGAGATGAGATGGAAGCACTCATTGACGTACATTTTTATTTGACTCTAACATTGTTTCTGCAGAAAGCGATTAATTCCCCGAAAGAGAGGGATTAAATGCATCTCAGCGCTCTTCAAGGAAACTGCTTTCCGGAACGGAAACGCTTCGCAGAAAAGTTGCGCGCGCAATTAAATGAAACACGCATTAAGAGCCTCATTATCCCTGTAATTGTTCTCGCAAGAGCTTAAGGAGTACTATCAAAAAGAACAATTTTACGCGTTTAAGTCAACATTCTAGGGCTATTTGTCATTAACAGACCTGGGTAGACGTCTGAAAAATGTCATTTCATGACTCATTGCTGAACATTGGCTTAAACTGTCATCACTGAGTTTCTTAGTCTAACTACACATCTATTCCAATAGTTAGTGTTTCTAATGTTATACTGAAGGAAATTAACCATTATTTATAATCACAGCACTCATATTAATGAAATGTAAATGTTTGACGAATAAGTAAAATAAGGCAATTTGTTATGTCGTGTGTGCTTTCTGTTTCACCTATTTGTTCGGATAGACAGGCAATGAATGGTGGAGTAAAATATGTACACACATACTATCGAAAAATAGGTCAACCTCATACCAACAGCACATATTCGCCTCATGAGCAATGCATAAAAATATGATTAAACATTATAATGTTGACATGTGATTCTTTAAAACAAATATTTATTCCATTTTTCCCGATGCGTATTAATCTTGTCTCAGTAGTTTCCATTTTCAAGTGAAGTTACGTTTCGTTTACATATGAATCTTTATTCCGGAAAAGAATCATGGATTTTAAAAAAATGTCAGGCATATCATTCATCACATCATCCATATAAAAACCTCATTACCCCTGAAGTAAGCTACAATACAAGTAAAATGCGCGCAGAGCTCGACATCATTTTACTTCGAATTCTGGCATTTTACATTCCAGAGAATCCCCTCACTAACATATACAGTCGGGATCAGCGAACTGGAATAATTACCGCACGTCGGTTGAAAATGAAATTCTTGGGAGTAATGAGGACTCGTGGTGTATAAAATGTCTCTCACAACTGTACTTGAAATGTTATTGTTCATCAAAACTAAGTTGTTGCACGTAAGGTTACTAAATCTCATGGATTACACATTTCACTGGTGCTTTTTACTATTTTTTTTACAAAAGGAACGCATTGAACCAATAACTGCAAGGAAGAGACATTAATATTCTTTCAGCCAGAAAAATGATTTCAGCTGTCGGATGAAAGCCTGTTATATCGGAGACAGAGAGAAGAAGAAAACAAGATTATCTTTTCGAAGTTTGCTTTGCTTTTGGAAGACGTGTCTTCCTATCTTGTCCAGATCTTGATTCGCATGCGTTCAGTTAAGTTGAAAGGGATCGTTCATAAATTACGTCTCGGTCGGGGGAGAGGGGGGAGGAGCGTGTTGGCTAAACGAGACGGTTCGTGATGAGGGAGGCCAGGGAAATTTTGGAATTCGTGATATTACATTTGTTATATCATAAATGTTTAAAATTGTCTCAATCGAGGCAAATTTTCCTACAATGAAAATAAAAGTCTAATAATCCCATTTTCTCCGTACGACAATTTCGACCTTTATAATACTCTTAAATATACCGGGAATATTGTCCTTTTTTTAAATCACTGTTTCCCATTTATGATTTGAAGGGGCAGGACGTTTTGTGACGTCACGTTAAGGAGTAGTTTGGTATAACATGACGAAGCGTGAAACGAGCGACAGGTGAAGGGGGTGAAAAATCTCCAAAGATCGCGATACGTAATTCATGAACGATCCCCAATTGAAATTACTAACGTACAGGAGACTATCCATAGTAAACAGGTTCAGTTATTCATCTTATATCGATAATGAAGCATGTATTAATTTGAAAATAAAAATTTCATATTTTTTGGACGTAAAGAGCAACTTTCGAAATTGTTTTCTTTTGCAACGACATTCCATTACAAACATGTACTTGCCTTTTCAATGAATATACAAAGAAAGTAGAGAGATTTAAAAGACCCCAAAGATTAAAAAAACCCACAAGCGGTATCTAAATTGCTCTGGCTTAAAATTCTCAAGTTTCATGTTATTGTATCGAACATGCAACATGCCATATCTCAAAAAACAGACAAGAAGTTTTGAAATAAATTCTACGTAATACGTGTGAATATGTTACTAAATAGTACCAAACGCAATTATTTTATAATTATAATTTTCTTCTTAAAAATATATTTGATAAATAGTTCGAATTATATGATTTTCTTCCTTTCATCACATGGGGATAATTATGGCGTATATGAATGTATTTTGGAGTAATAAATAGTTCGCCCATCCCTGATCTGCAGCAGTACTTCCTAGTCAGTTTTAGGTAGTGGTGAGATATACAAACACGCCGTACTTCTTGACTTTGCGGGGTGTTGTATGACAATATAAGGAATATTTCTGTAATATCCTATTAAGAAGAAAATCCCGTTTAACTCATCGTTCGCCAACCTATACATGCTCCTCCAAGCAACCTCCACAGAAAATCTGGCACAATCGCTATTTGCATTATCTAAAATTGTCTAATTTATTCACCACGTTGAGGGTGTTGAAACAAAGTTTTGAAAAAGTTCCGAAGTTTTGAAAAAGTTTTCAAACGGCCGAATCTACGATAAGCGAAAAGTGAGAGGTTTTAATCGTGCGGTACTGTGCATTAAAATATTCCCAGGGGAAAAGCTGGATCTCTCGCGTGTCAAGTGATCGCTTCCTCCGGAGATAGAGCAACCCCCGACAGAAGCGGACGTAACCGCCTGCCTCCGTCAATCCTCCTTCCTGGGCTAATCTCCAGAAACACGACGATGGGGGACGCAGGCACGGCAGCTGTTATGACGCCACCTACAGTGAAACTTGAGAGGAGCACAGTCACTGGGAGGCAGGAGAAATATCCGATGAGATGGGTTTTGTGTCACACATACGACAATGTTAGACGATGGCATCATCATCGATGGTACATACAGACTCAATTTCAGATAATTAAAGATAAAAAGTATATTTCCAGAAGATATACTGCGATGACAAGAATAAAGGATTGCAAGTTTACATATCATGACATTTTATTATATTTGTTCACTTTCCAGAAGTCAAGAATTTTTATTTATTACAAAGCACAGACTATCTCTTGCAGAAAATTCTTCCCCCAATTCAACTTAAATATATGAAAAATATAATGACATCATCATTAAAGTACTATGTATTAATACGTGTAGGCGATACAATAAATAGATCTTAACGTCTTATCATCGTAAAGTAAAATAAAGGTTCAAGTTTTCTTTCACATCGCAGAAACATGTCAGACACTATGCAAAATTATTCAGAATTAAATATGATTTTACCTTATCTTTTTAGCTCATGATTCAAAGGCCTGATCATCTCACAAGTCTAGTAATTCACGCATAGTAAGGAGAATCAGACAAAGGTTGAATCCAATTAATTGATAGTATATTTTCCACAGTATTATTTGAGGAAAATATGTTGTATTTGCTCATAAAAAAGCTACTGAAGTAATTTTTCTAAAAACCATAAAGTAAACTGGTATCTCATGAGAAAAGCAATGGGGTGTGATTTGAAGATAAAATTGTAATAATATCAAGAATTTGAGCAGCGTGATAACTCCTACAATCGGTATTATTAAACGGTCTTAAGAGATGTAAATCCTGTGATGTGAGCACGAGAAAAAAAGAACTTCTCGAGAACAGACTCCGGGTGTAAATTCACTCTCACCCTTTCAACTTCACTTGTTGCGAAAACGCAGTAACGCGTTGTGCCTCTGCGGTCGATATCACGCCAGTGAGAAAAGTCGTGAGCTTACCTCCGCAGATAATTTGGAAATAAAACAAGAACACGGAATGTTGGAAGTAATATTAGCAACAGACTCCCAGAAATTTGCAGGAAGAGTAAAAAAGGTAATAGAAAGCAAATATATTTAAGTAGAAATGAAGAGCAAAACTTGAAGTAGAGACAAATTGTGACGTTGAAGAATGAATCGATGGTCCGAAACAGAGACGAGGTGAAAATATGAGTGGGGGTGAAAGAGAGAGTGCCAAACGGGTGATAGGACGAAGTGGCAATGTACGAGAATTAATGGAGATGGGTGTAAGTTCGCGACCAGGGAACGGAGAGTTCGCCAGAGCGTGCGCACAGAGAGCCAGGAGGAGAACGGAGTCATGTAAAATGCATTGCAAACACGCGACAGAGTCCAGCAGGAGAGCGGCGGAGGATGCGACGGTGAGAGGAGACACCGAGAGGTGGGCATGGAGGTCGGTGGACGTGGGATCGGGGCGCGCACAGACGCAGTGGAGCGGCTTACTCGGACGCTGGGGTCTGGAGCTTCTTACGAGGCGCCCTCCAGCAGCTCGAGCAGTCGGGCGGACGCGCGCTCTATTGTGGGGAGCTACCCCACTCTCCCACAGTGGCGGAATATTACATGAGCGGACGTCGTATTGAGCGCGTAATGAACATCACACGCTTACCATTAGCGGATGTGTTCTTTTCATCTCAAGACTTAATAATTGATTGAATGTTGGATTGAAGAAGAATAAGAGGTGTAGTAGCCACCATGTTTCAACTAGGGTATTTTTCTTTCATTAACACAAAATTTAAGTAAAGATTCTTTCTCAATAGACCTTTGAGGAAACAGAACATTCATATCAACTTTCGCTAGGTTTTATAAAGAAATAGATCTTTAATTTTAACTTCAATTATGCACATTTAGGGCCAAATTCTATACGTCTTCAGAGTATTTACATGAAGGTATATTTTCTTGAAGTATGATAAAACTCAAGCTAAAGGTTATATTTTTTTAAATGAATCGTCTCAATTGCACTGCTGAAGAAATTCATTCGCTTAAAAGTTATTAAGATAAAAAATATTTTAATAATTAAAAAATATTAAATAAGGGGTTATTTTCTGTTCTTTGAGTTGAATTATACTTGTGATAAATCTATTATGATTAAAATACAATTACAGTAAATTATGGACTTTGTTTTCATGAACTTCAGATATCCTTTTTTGTCTTGGCTTTTCGAAAAATATTTTGGTATCCACTCACTTTTCCCACTATAATAAATCAGAAATGACGCTAGAAATGTATACCTAGTATTTACAATTTTTGGTTCCCAAATATTTCTCGGAAGTAAAAATTTGACTTGATGTATTCACGGCTGTTTGAAGTGTAGTATTGTGATCACTAGTGCGCCAAATGCCATGAGTCATGTAAAAAATAGGAAACGAGACTATAAAATCAAATAATTTAAATCACACTCCGGAATGTCCATGAATACGCGTGCCAAGAGGATTCTTGGCTTTTGTCGGTGCAGGGATTTAGTTAGCTGCGTTCAAGGAAAATTACTTCTTTCTTTTCCTTGGAATTGATATAAATCGATAAAATAAAACACCCCATTAACAAATAACGGGTATTATAATAGAGTACAGTCAGAATTACCCCAAACCCACGAACCTTACAAACAATTCTAATGAAACCAAAATAAATTTTAAGTTTTCCATACCTATCTTAATTTTACTTTATTCATACGAATTTTTGTGCAAGAGCCTATAATGTTATGCTGAAAATATTTATAACGGGTGATCACAATTCCCAGTTCAATTACCAGAACAGTGAATATTAATTATTTATCTTCCTAACGATTTACCCGATTATTCATTATTTAAGAACTTTGCTCAATTATTGTATTCTATGTGTTATTTTGAATTGTATTCATAATTTTATTGTATTAATATCCGATTAACTTTCTTTGTTTCATAGGTACTTTAGTTTAAAATATTCCATTTTCTGAACATTTTATTCGCTAAGCACATGCCATTCAATTCGCTAAAAGTCACCTTGCGGGATCGCGCGCCAGTCTTCTGTATTGCCTCGGTCACCACGACCGTCAGACCAAGACCTCTTTCTACGTCAATGTATTGGCGACCACTACCGATTTTTCCACGCTGCTAAAGCTGCCAGAACCACAGTACTACCGTCGCCACCCAAACCGCCAGCGCTTTTAATCTTCCGTCTCTGACGGCGTCATCTACCTCAATCGCGGCGGCAGGAAACGTCAGTCCTCGTAGCTCTCAATAACCGAATATTTGGTTCGGAAGACGGATTTTTTTATCACCAAATGAGTTCTTGGAATTCGCTGCTCTACTGCGTCAATTTGTACCACTTCAATACGGGTCGCGAGTTTTCATCATTCAACTCTCTCAAAACGCTCTCATTAAAAGCATGTGAGGTATCAAAATACTCACCGCTCGATATACTCCTCGTAACTCTCATAATCTCATTTTTAATGGATTCTCGTACTTAAGTATGCAATTATAAAAATTACCTGTCTTCCTTCCTTTTATCCTACATTTCTGTAATTTCAAAATTAAAGTTTTTCTTTCTTTTTTTCTGATTTATTGTGTTCGGCAACTGTTTCCTTTTCTTTTCCTTTCATCTTTGTATTTAGATATTTGTTGAATTCAGGAGGGTTTTTTAGTGAGTATGGTCGAGATATTCAGTGAGTCCCACACACGGGGAAGAGTCACTACCGCTCTTCTGTATGGTGCGAAACTGCATTTTTCCCCACCTGAAAGGGCTCTAATGACTTTGCTGTTGACGAGCCCTAAACCACTCAATTTTACAAATTATATCGCTATTTATGGCATTTATAGAAAATATATAAAGCACTAAATATAGTATTTTACCAGAAATTTTACGAATAAAACACCTTAAATGTAAACTTTGAAGTACCTTTCACATTGAAGTCAGAAATATTTTGGATAATATTGCAGTGCACGTGAATAAAAGTTTTACGGAACAATGCTTTATCTTCATCTTGTATAATTTTAAAATTTTATTATTATATCCAAATTTTACGCTTAGCTCAATGTACGACAAAAATAATCTACAAAATAGTATTACTTATATTAACTTTACATACAATAATGGGTGTACGATATTATTTACTCATTTTTAGTTATAACACGACATGCATTTCTTTTGGTAATACTAAAATGTGTGTCAATATCAAAACACATCGTTAAGAAGCTTGACACAGTTTTGGAGTGCAAGACAATACATTATCAAAGTCAACGAAGAGAAAGAAATCGAGATATATTCGCTCCAGTAATCGAGAAATTTTAAAGAAAATAAGTAAACTGAAAGTTCAAAAAGGCAGTTTCTACTTCAAATTGAAAATACATTTCTTTGAAGCCATGGTGCCCTTTAAAATAAATCACTGGCTAACAATTTACAGTGCAGGAGAAAACTACGAACAAGAATATCACACATTCAAGGGATATACTAAAATACATTTTAACAACACTCCATTGATGTAACATAAATATTATATAAATATATATAATGACGTATAAATATAGTAAAATACTGTCAAAGTTTGTCTATCGAGGGATGGCTGTGATTATAAAATAATTGCTGGATACTAATTTTCACTTACCATTGTAAAATTAACTGACATTTTAATTTTTGTGATGAAATACGTAAAATGATACATCAAAATACTAATCAGAATATCTGTTTTCCGCATTACGAACGCACGTTGCTAACAGTAAAGGAAACTGGCGCTGAGCAGTCTGTCTTCCAGGAAAATTGTAAATGCTTTTAGAAGAAAATGAATACCTCTTTCTGATTTGTTGAGTCATGTATAGGGAGAACACTTATGTCTCTAGGAAATAAGAAACACTTTGCGCAGTGGCACTCCAAGCTTCATCTTCAGGTTACTAGCATGCTACCCCCTCCACTCCCGAGAAAAAGTTTTTTCTCAACATGTCAACCACTTGTATACAAATATGAGTTATAAAAGAATCATTAATAATCGAATTTTTGTATGTAATAATAAAGATATATCATTATTACTCTTTGATAATATTTAAATAATCATACAATGATATTATAACATTCATATATGATAATTATATCAACTCCTGGTATTAAATTTGCTGAGATAGCAAAAAAAATGATTGTAAAATGTTAGCTAATATCAATTTTGTCTTGTAACCATAATTACAGTACTAAAACTATTCTGCTAATGAAAAGTGCCTAGATCACTCTTAAAACGATAGAAAGGGCACCAGTTGGTGATGCGAAGAACTCGCTTCCCTTTCCTCAGGAACCTCCCCTCTGCCATAGCCATACAATTACATATTTCCAACTGAATGGCGGCCTTTTCTATAAAATGGACCGTTATTAAAGTACTTCTCGAATGCTTTCACCGATAAATAAATTCTTTCTTCTTTTTTTTTATTTACTCCTCCATTTATTGAAAGGCTCCGGGGATGAAGGCGACTGCCTGGCTCTACCCGCTCGCTATAGATAGAGATATATATATATTTCGTTGATACACGGCCGGTAACCCGCAAACCCTCTGCTCGCCAAATCCGCACGCCTTCGCCGATATCCCGTCTTCGCAGGAGAGCAGGAGAAGGGACGTCGGAGGTTGCATCGCATGAAGGACGTGATCCGGCGAAGGTGTGAGTCGATGGTCAAGAAGCAGCAGTAGCTCCGCGGAGCAGAAGAGAGAGGAGAAGAGAGGAGAGACGGGAGAGGAGAGGATCGACAGACGAAGTCGCTGTCCGTTGGCCGCCGGCTTACTGCGTCATCCAGCAACTCTGCCAACCCGCTTTTCCCCGCTCTGTCCCAAAGCGATCACCCCCAAACCGCTTCTTCTGTGCCCCGCAGCGAAGACGATGATGGGCCACCACCTGACGTTTTTGTGCTCTTCTCCAGACTTCGAAACGGCGCTCCGCAAAATAGCCTCTCGAACTTGGGAAGAAAACGACGCCCACAAAGGTCTGTGAGTTAATTGGAGGAGTATCCGAAAGTGCGAAGCCACTCCGAGGAAAAGGAATCGAGGTAGTTTTGAGTGGAGTTATTTACAAAATCAATAAAAGCCGAACATCGCGCAGAATTATGAATATATCGCGAAAATTGACTAATTCTGAAAACTTAATGGACGAAATCGTAAATGTGTCATGGCATTAACTCACTTTTCACTTAAAAAATTTAAAGACATTTCAAGAACTTTCATTTATTGAAGTCTACATATACTTGACGTATCATAGTGAAAATTGCTGTAATAAAATCGAACACATAAATAATTTGAATGTGCAACTAGTTGAAACAACATTGCATAATTTTAAATAGAGTGAAAGTGTGGCAGAAATAGGAATACTGAATATATAGAACTCATGAAGAAGTAAAGAATACATTTTCAGATGGACCACTTGTACACGGTATCTTTTTGAATACTGATATATCCACTTCATGGCCCAGGAGGCTTCTGGGCCTGCACGACCAGACTGTACTGCTTTGACAACAGCACAACCAGACTGTACTTTACCGCTGAGACACCGCTGGTCGCCAAATGAAAACATAGTTGTTTATGACTTATTTGTGATTACATAATAAGTTTTAAACTCTTAAATTCATTGATCATATGATCACAGCATTTTGCTGAAGGCGACAGTATAAAATTTATTCCTTAAAAACGGGCTGGTCGTTTTAGCAATGTTTTAGAAAATTGTTAATAACTCGTTATACTTTGCATATAGAAGCTCGAAATTTTTAAATGTTGTCGCAACATAATAGTCATCATTCGCTGAATAATAATTATTTTGACTCTTTTAGTTTATTGTATAAAAAGTAGTAAAGACGACGTATCGGGAAAATTGAAAATTTCGCGTTTTTTCATACATTTTTGCTATTTTCAAAGTATTATTCATTATTAGAACTATTTTTATTTAAGTATATGCACAAGAACATAGAAAAAAATAATTAACACCAAAAATTTGTAAGTTACAGTGACAACGTCTAGAGTGCGTGTAGCACACAGATGGGGGTGGGAAAAAGGGGAAGTGGGAACCTCCGCTGTTGGTATCGGCGGCGCCTAGGAATAAGGGTCCCATGCATGGGGAGGGATGGGAAGGGAAATCAAGTGAGAAAGAGTCAGAAGATAGAACAATGAGAGGATGATCAACTACGGATGGTTACATGGCCAGAAGATCGACGAGTATCAGTCACTGACAAAAGAGATGTCTTTGGTAATGTTATGAATAGTGAATTAAAAATAAAACAAATCGGTTGACTAATTACAGCATATATGAAATATGATGAAACTATATTCAAATTGGTGTGCAGGTGTATCGTTTCGTTAAGGTCAGCTAGGGACCACGAATGACGAGTACCAATAAGGCGAAGTTTTTGTGTGAGTTTACTTACTAGACCCATCGTAATTTTTACAGAGATCGGAAGAACAGCGTCTAGATAGGATCCAGACTGTGTATCCGAGCATTACAACTGCGGTTGTTAGTCGCAGAGGGTGGACATTTCATACATCCCAGCTATTTAAACTGAAACATGAAAATGAAAAGCTACAAATTTTATCTTGCCCCACCCGGGGATTGACGGGATGGCTTGGTGACGAGCAATCACGCTGACACCGTGGCCACGACGCGGAGATAAGAGTCTCTCGGTATAATTGAACGAAATGACTGTGAGAAAGATTACAGCTTGATTATTGAAAAGAATGATACAGTAATTCGCGAATGGATGGACGGATGTAATAAGAAACCAATAAGAAGAAAATACGAAGAAACTAAATTTTCCAGAATGTAATGTGTATGAAATCGTACAATTTGATTTTGTGACATTTCAAGATACAATCCAAATGCTAATTAGTTAAGCTGAGGAGACTAATATGGTGATAGTCTACCTGCTCACTTCTTTCTACCCTTCTCTTGAACAATGCTAATTGTAAAAAGTGACCATGTGAGGCACAGAGCATTTGTAGACGATTTGTTAAGGTGAGAATCGACTCGAAATTGTGGGGAGAAGTCTCGCGGAAAGTAAGTTGGAACAACAAACGGAAGTCGTAGATCCTGATCCTTCAGCGGAGAGAAGCAACCTGAAGAACGAATGAGCCACTCAGAGAGGTGACTACCTTGCGACTAGAACTCCACTAGTGTGCTTAAGGGAAGTTTTACTCCCGAGTATAGGCAACATAATTTTTGCCCCTATCGTTCGAATGCTGTCGAGTTACTCCACTTAAAATAAGGACATTACACGTCAGAACCCAACGTTTTTATTATCAGTTTTTTTAGAAGTTACGTTTACTTATTCTACTACAAACGTCCGTGCAGTATCTCCTTAAAACATGTTGTTTTCAGGTCGTTTTATTTCTTAGAGATAAAATTATCTGTATTTTTTACGGAAATTGTTTTCTTTTATGTATTTTCTCATTTGAAGAAACTATATTTTCAAGCCATTTTTTCATGCAGTCAATTTTTTAGAACAAAAAATATTTTATAGAAAAATATTTTTAAGCTAACTCTTTAAGTTATTCGGAAATTTTAAATTTCTTTCAATGATTTTACAAAACAAAGCCAATTTAATATATAGAGCGGACCGTAGTGGAGTGTAAGTTTTAGACGCAATTTCTTTTCTATTCTTAATTATAACAGTTTTGATTGTGTAAAAACAGAGGTAATCACCAAATGTTACTGTCTCATTACATCGAGCCACCATTAAGATGGTGGATGAGCAAAGTCATTCAGATGTCATTATCTCCTCAACCCCTGGTTCGATTTTATGTACATGGCAAGAAAAGTACTAATATACCTTGTATACACTCATTTAACCATATACAGAATGTCGGAGATAGATCTGTGGACTCAAAACGTGGCTGGGAAATGACAAGTTTGCCGGATGCCTTTCCATTCTCCTCCCCAAGGCGGGTGATGTATGAATGAAGGGTTAAAAGGTGATGAGTGAACACTGCGGTAAAATGAAAGACAGGGGAAACAGGAGTGCCCCGAGAAAACCTGCCGCGAATCAGCCTCATCTACTGCGAAGTCTATTAGGATCAACCGGATTTTGAACCAGCGTCATCAGAGGTAAAGGAGAGTGCTCTAAGGGGTGCCCAGTCATTAGACGTACTTTTAAAATATTCTTACATTTCTATGGTCAAATTGACATCTTCAATGACACGCCAATGCTCAAAAAGTTTGGTCTAACCTTTCGACTTGGTTCCATGAAAATCGTCTCATTGTAAACACTGACAAAACAGTGTCTACGTCATTTCACAATATTATCACAAAATCTTTAACCCAGGTTTCTCTTTCTTTAAACGGAACACAATTAAAAACTGTTACGAATACAAAATTCTTAGGTCTCCATATTTAAGACAACCTCAAATGGAATTGTCATATTGACAATATTAATTCCCAATTAAGCAAATTGTGTTACGCATTCCGAATCTTAGTTAACGCAGTTAGTCCACGTATTTCCCGTTGCGTTTATTTTGCAAACGTTTACTCCTATTTATGTTACGGCATTATCTTCTGGNGTTCACGAACACAATACTCGCAATAGTAATAATATTCATCGCCCTAGAGTGTCAATCACTCTTTGCCAAAAAGGACCTTATCATTCGGGAATCGTTCTATATAATTCCCTGCCCAAGAATATAAAATACATTATGAAATTGAGTATCTTCAAATCCGCGGTTCAAAACTACCTCCTGCACCAGTGCTTCTACACTGTAAAAGAATTTATTGATTTTAATAAAAGTTAAATTCGTCTTGTACTTTATCACGCCATTGCTGTAGCACTTTTTAAATAACTTATAACAATTTCAAAAACTATTTTCTTGCATGATTGTGTTGCCGTATGGCTCATATTAATTTAGTTTTATGTGTACTCAACTTTGGCACGGTTGTGTACATTAATTCTGTAGCCCCATCCTGGCCCGGGTTTTTCTCCGTTTTTCCTTCGGGTAGAGGCGGATTTCTTATACAGGTTCTCTAGGCTTTGTCTAGGGGCGTGTTTATTGTAACAATAAATCGTGAATTTAGTGTTTTTTCAACTCTTATGATTTTTAAACACTATACTCAGAATAATCTATAGTTCGATAATAACTTTTACTTGTAAATTTACAAACATATTTGCGTTAAATTACAAACATATTGACATTATATATGTATTATAACTCGCAGCTAACTTTTGATCTTATCTAGGAACTTTTGCTGAAATTTTTGAATCCGCCTCTGCCTTAGGGCCCTTGATCGGAATTGATGGGATGGTCCCTTGCTTGCTTCCGGAGAGTAAATTAGTTTATTTTCCTCCACGTGGTCATACGCAGGCTGTACTGTTTATCGACAATAAATTTATTATTATCAATCTCGTTTATTAACGAATCAATAACAAAAAGTTGTAAATGAAAACTTTTTAATACATGATCTGTGTCCTTCGCAAAATATACCTATGCCATTATGCATGCTAGACACGTGAATTGCCGTCTACGCTTCAGGCCACCTAAATATAAATGAATTCGAATTATTTCGAAAGTAAAACCCAAAACTCAACAAAACAAAACCATTTTAAGGAAAGAGTACATTAGCGTGAAAATTGTTCATCAATAAATCAGGTTTATATGTTTATGTTTTACCAACACGGGCGTACGCATCCCTAATGAATACGGACGCTATATGAAAGAAAGGGGATCAGGATTGACTTGCCAAGACTTAATGGAATTTTTTTCCCACAGCCATGTGGTTCGGTTAAGCTCATCTAATACCCCTACACAAAATATAATACAATAATTTGATTTTCAATTTTTAAAACACATATATTCAAACACTATTGTAGAAGCAGAAAACTAACCATACCACAGTAATTCTTCTAAAACTCTTCTCTGGAATATTATTTTCCGAAGAATCTTGTACTCTGTCTTCAAAGAGGAATCAGTAAGTTTGTTTAATTGGCTCAAGATAAAGCGCAATAAGTTTTCATGGAATACCCAGAAATATCAGTTCAGTGATATGTAATATCTGAAAATTTGTACTGGATCACGAAGTTTGAGTGATTCCGCATAATCTTTCCATCAGCATTCTTGAAAACCCGTCGTCGAGACATCCCGTTCGAAAACAATACATTCTCAGGCGCGCATTTCCGTGAACTCTTATAATCCTAGCTCATCGTCGCAATATCACGTGGGCGCTTTCACAGAGAGCGATCCTCGCAATGGAGGCGAAGAGGTTATCCTCCTCGGGGACGGGATGCTGCGTGGCCCGGCATATTTGGACACGCCCATTACCTCGCGAAACGCCGTTGCTCCTTACTCCTCACCTCAGCCCTCATTTCCATTCGCGCTACCAAGTCCTTGAGTATAGGCATTCTACTAATAGCGCGGTCCTTCATTATAGATCGGTCACTTGAAGCGCGAAGAAGCAGGAAGGCGCACTGGAGGGTGGTCACCAGAGACGATTATAAACCGAGTGGACACCGGAGAGGGACGCAGGAGACACTCTTCACATGGGACCGGTGGGTTGTGAAGGCGCAGGGACACAAGACGGCCAGCGCATTATAGGCACAGTACTTTCTCATTATCGCGCTGATCTTTCATCTCCGACCGTAAAGATTGTATGGAAGCATTCAATGCTGTAAATACTTCCAATATATCATCAAAACCTCCTCCCAGAATTGCAGCGCGTTCACACGACCTGATGTTTGGTTCCAAAATAATCCGTCGGGCTGTCTACCGCAAACCAAAGGTATTTGACGTTAAGAAAATGCATTTAATTCTGAAAGATATTTCATTGCTTGCAAGGTTTAGAAAGTAAATACATAACCTAGACACAAAGTCTATGGTTGATCAACTCTGAAGCAAATGATAGGTGAAATGAACGTTCACATATTCGAAGGGAACTCCCATAGAAATCATTCTCCTACTCGAACATAATAAAAGTAATTTGTTCTGGTCATGCAAACGAGGACTGAAAAAAGTTGAATTGAAAATACAAGAAATCATATTTAGATACATTTTTTCACAACTTCCGATATATTAATGAATAAATATAAATAAATAAATTTATTGTCAAAAAACAGTACAAACTGCGTATGACCACGTGGAGGGAAAAAAAACTAATTTACTCTCCGGAAGCAAGCAAGGGACCATCCCATCAATTCCGATCAAGGGCCCTAAGGCAGAGGCGGATTCAAAAAATTCAGCAAAAATTCCTAGATAAGATAAAAAGTTAGCTGCGAGTTATAATACTAATAGAATGTCAATATGTTTGTAATTTTAAGCAAAAAATTACATGTAAGTTATTATCGAACTATAGATTATTCTGAGTATAGTGCTTAAAAATTGAAATAACACTAAATTCACGATTTATTGTTACAATAGACCCGCCCCTAGACAAAGCCTAGAGAACCTGTATGATAAATCCGCCTCTACCCGAAGGAAAACCGGAGAAAAACCCGGGCCAGGAATAAAAAAGATAATTTCAAAAATAAGCTACTTTTGGGGCAAACAATGAAAACTCCTCTGCCAATGACTAAAAATGAATGAAAATAAATAAATTTATTGTCAAAAAAGCAGTCACAAACTGCGTGTGACCACGAGGGGACAATAAGCTTATTTACATGGACATTACACGAAGTCTCATAACTTGTTAATCAATGTCAAGAGAGTTCAACACCCGTTTTGATATTTCATATCTCTAACTAGTAAAAAAAATTCAAATCTACTTTTTTTATCCAACGAATATATATAT